>LPNX010059600.1:446585-476726 GCA_001517045.1 Pseudotsuga menziesii
CAGATTCCATCGCTGAAGAACTGCAGGAGGAGTTTTCCTCCGGTCGCATGAGAAGCCATTAATGGAGATTTTCTTAGCTCAAACAAATCTCAAAGCTCATTGATGGAAACGAGAATCAGTTTACAGAAGCTCTCTGTCAAGATATTGACAAGCCTTACTTCGAATCCTTTATTGCATAGAAGCATACTTTATTTGGGTCTGAGAACGTGCGGGAGTTTGGAACCCTAGCTATGGCCGCGGCCCATTCATATATGATCCTCCAACATGGACGCAAGGGAGAAGAGTGGGTGCAGGAAGGAAGATCATGCTATTACAGGGCTCTGATGCTCGTATCCAGGCCGACTTTGGAAGCTCGAAAAAACCAGAGGGTAGCCACCTGCATGCACTGGACTGAGCCGTCACTAGTTCCTTCTTATTTGCAGTTCATAGTGAGCCCTTTGTCTCCCTGTATTACCATACACTAGACTATACAGAAACTAGCAGAACTAAAGCATGAGATGAGAACAAGAGTGGAGGCGGTTCGACTGGTCTAGAATAGCTACCCCGAGGTTCAGATCTCGACAGATTTTAAGGCAGTCATTGACAGGTTTCATATTTTTATTAAATTGTCCTCTGGGAAGTCGATTTTGGTGTGGGTTCATGGATCTGAATTAATGGAGAATCTAAAAGCGGAGCTAAAACAAAGAGAGGGTCTCCCTAGAACCTCTTTTTTCTTTCTTGATGAAGGTAAAGACCTGCAGGAAGATTCTAGGTTGACAGATTATCAGATCTGCAAGAAATCAACTATTTTTCTGATGCATCGTCTGCGGGGGGGTGAAGAAAGGAAAAGGGGACCCTCCATTCCTTCATCATATAAGGAAGTAGCTTGGCCTAAGGGATCCTAGATAGTTACCGCATATTCTCCACAGAACAGTTCGTATCTTGTTGAAAAGTTGGAATCCACATAAACCCTAGAGATCAAGAATCCACAGGTAAAACAACTTTTTAGTACGCTACAATCTGTAGATGTCATTTATTGTTTTAATGGGTTTTGGCCCAGATATTTTGATCTACATCAATGGATTTTCACTAATTGGACAACAAATTGTCAAATCCTCTTATGTTCCAAGGGTTTCTTTGTAGTTCAGTTCGAATCACAGGAACATTACCAGAAGATGTTATCGCAGGAACCTTGGTTTTGGGGGAGAGCTGGGCTCTTCATAACCCCTTGTTTTCCTGAGTTTGATGAAAATTCCATGGTGGTAACCAAGATGCCAGTGTGCGTGAGGCTGTCAAATTTACCTCTACCATTCTGGAATCATTTAGTACTGGAAGACATTGGCAATCTACTTGGGAGGTTTATAAAAAGTGATAGCGACAGGAAAGAGCTGGGGGTATTTACTTATGCAAGAATTTGTGTGGAGATAGACCTCAACAAAGGTATCCCTAATAGATTACAGCTGAAACATGAATCCTTTAATTGGAATCAAATATTGGACTACAAAAATACTTCTTTTAGGTGTATATTTTTCCATTTGACGGGTCACCTCCAAGACTCATGCCCTCTTTCTAAAACATTTACTAAGAAGAAAAAAGGGGCAGACTATTGACTGAAAAAATTGGCAAACGGATTATGTTCTACCTCTAGATGAGGACGAGGAGAGTGATGACGAAGAACAACCAGATCCACAGAAAAATGAGGAAAATGTGAAGAAATCTGAATCAGTGGATGCACAAACGATAGGAGGTGCGAAAACACAAAAAAATGTTGTGAATCCTATGGATGTTTCTTTAAATGGACTAAATCTTGCATATGAAACAGAAAGTTCATATTCCGATAAGGATCAAGTTACTGTCTAGCAATCAGGGGAGTTGGCAGGTAAACAATTGATTGTAGCTGACTCATCGCAGAATGGATGGACTGAAGTGAAATCTAACAAGATGGGGAAAAAGGGAAAATAGAGACTTATTTTAACCCTTGATTACTTTGTCCTACGATGTAATATAATTTACTTTTTCTTACTCACAGAACTAGGTCTATTTTTTTACCGTGTGCTATGGCACTAGAGATGTTTGCTTGTAATGCATTTGCATCTACAAAATGTAATTTTGTTCGCCTCGGCTGTAGTAAAATTATGCTTTTTTTTCTAGGAAAAAAAATATAATAATCATAATAAATTGTAGTTTTTATATAAATTAATATATTTTTAAAAATAGTTTAAAGAATTATTTATGTAGGATGTGATAAGAAGAAGATAATCAAACCTTCTTTTTTTTAGAGGAGGTTAAATTCATTCAACTTTTAAGTAGATGGCATCTTGACTACTACATGGAATTATGTAAGTGTATTGTCCCTATTTAGGATTAAAATCTAATTATAGATGGATTATGATAACTTTTACTTGCTTGGAGGAAAAACTATTTTACATTTAAATTGTAAATGTCTTTGAAAGGTTAGACAATGATCGGCTAAGAACATGAGCTATGAATACATCTCTTATTTAAATCCACTATCTCGTTGCAGCCTAACACCCATCCATTATTTTCGCAACATATTGGCTACCAAATGACTTATTTCAACATATTCCATGTTTAGGGTTAAAAGGCTATTACGCAAGGGTTATTCTTAGCTTTGACTTGATCTAGGAAATAACTATGGTTGCATGGAAATCATAGAAATATTTAAGAGGTTTGAAAAGGGTGGGGCTAAGAGCATGAATCATGTACACACAACACTTATGAAAATCCACTATATTAGTAATTGATGACAATAAAACTATATGGATTCTCTCTACATTGAGTGTGTTTCTCCAAGGATATAAACACCCCACCAAAGAAAAAAAACAAGTGTTAAATCAATCAATTAAACCATCTACCAAAGGCATGTTGCTAAGAGGTATGCCATAGGTCATAGGTCCAACTTTCATTGAGTCTGTCAAATCCCAAAATTTCTGAAAATTTTAAAATTTTGAAAATACATATAATATTTAACAATGCAGTCAGCTAATTGATTTAATTAGTTATATGTTAATTATTTCATAACCTGAATGATCTACTTGATTATGTTTATCTTATAGAATAATTCTTGTTCAGTTTAATGACTTGTTTTTCTTTGCGACCACAAGGTGGAACTGTCTTGGTATTCTGGGCTTACTTAGCTTTTGAGCTAACGCAGAAAGTTTACCTGCTCTTATAGATTTACAGGTAAGAAAGATCCGGCGCTACTTGTCAATAATCATTACACATACAGATATATGTTCATTGCAAAAATAATAGATCAATAAAAGAATATAATGCTATTCAATTTCAAATGATTTTATGAGGTAAAACTATTAAATCGTTATCCTTTTTAAAGATGCCATGGAAACGAGATTCAGTCCTATCAGTATTGGTGACAGTTGCTTTCTCTCTCTAGTTGTAATTTATAGTTTTTATTGCGTATTAAACTCTTCGATGTTTATCAAAGTTTACCATAGTTTTCGTATGTGTAAATGCCTTGATATTTCCATACACATAGAACAAAGATGGCAGGGTTATTATGCCAAGGATCTATCTTAAAAGGTGAACATAATCCCTTTACATCCTGATAAATTTTGGTTACCCCTTGTGATGTGAAAGTAGTGCGCATTGATAAATGAGTTTTTGTACCATTATTCCAACTTCCAAAGCTTTGAATTTTTAAGGAACTATTTGAATGCATACTGCTATCAAAAGGGAATAAGTTAGTGTTGAATGAACTTAACTCTTTCACACTTAACTTATTTGGAATATTTTGTTCAGTTAATGATATTAAGTTATCAAAATTACCTATTGACAAGCCTGATAAATACGATAGGCTTAACATTTTATTTGTAAACTTAATAGATTATAAAAATGTAAATACTCCAATGCATGACTAGAATAAATCTAGCAAGATGGGTATCTTAACATATGAAGGTTTCATGAAATCCTTTTATAAATATTAAAAGGCATAACCTTAATAGGGTCATAGTTGTTTGCTGAACATATACCTTGTAATGTATAAATGAAAGGTGCAATTTAAAAGAGAAAGGGGTCATAGAATAGACCGTGCCATAATGAATATATGATTTAAACTTGATCTAAGTTCATAATCTTTTATTAAAAGTATACCAATTGTATAATGATGGGTCGTATTATTCCCCACGCCTTTGATGAGTTTTATGGATTTTTTTTTTGTTTGTAATGATTCTTTGTTTACCATGCGACATGCATGCTAGGTTGACCATGGGAAGTAAGGACTATGGTGGAACCTCTGATTCACCAAATGATTGGAAATAATACTCTTTGGTTGATTGCTCATCGGGACTATATGATTTCACCCACTGCATTCAAATTATTTGTGTGTGAATGTGGCAACGTTGTGGCCAAGTGTTGGGTGGTTAAAAGGACTCTCTCGAACCCTAAACTTATTATTTTTCCCATTGTTTTCATCTTTCGGCCGCTCTGCTACTGTGTCAGCTGCCCGCCCTATCGCTCTGCAACTTGTCGCTGGCAGCCACCTGGCTTGGCTTCTTTGTCTCCTGTACATTGCGAGTTCACCCTGAATGCTCATATAGACGAGCTGTAACAACTGATTACTGTTTGAACAGGGTTGTTGGTTTTCGTTCAGGGTTTATCCATCATTCCTTGCTCCTTTCAGTAATATTCAGACTGCAACTGTTTCATTCACTCGCGGCCCAGTAGCGAGCGTCGTGGCTTCACCTCTCAAGTTTTGTTTTGGTCTTAGGTTTTTTGTAGTAGAGTGGTTTTTAGGGTTAGAAAGGTTGCGGATCCAGTGTTTAAACCTACTTGGATTTTTGCTCCACCTTTTTGGCCTTCGCTGGTCACTACTACGTGGGTTAACTCCATTTTTCCTGTGGCAGATGAGGGATTTGTTCCTCCTTGTGTTGGTTGCAGCATTACTGTTTGTGAGCGGCTACATTTCAATGAAATTTTGAGGTGAGAATTTTTATTAACATTTCCGTATCTTTGTATCTTTATTTCATTATAAGGTTCCTTATATTAATGCAGGGTGTTAACAGTATTGTTTTCGATGATACCCAGGTGTCAACTTGTCCCTTTCGCGTGGTTGGTGCGAGGCTGTGACAACTGTTGGCTCACGGGTAAGCCTTGGATATCCATGGAAATTTATCCTTGTTTAGTCCCTTATGGGACATTTTATGGTTGGTTATCATGGCCTGCAAAACCCTCGTGGTTTTGGTTTACTTGGGTTTACTTGGTTCGCCGTTTCTGTTAAAGAAAAGCCCTTCCTTTATGCAGGGCTTCCGGCTTAGGCCGCGACTATAAATTTTTGTTTTTGTTCTTGTTACTGTGTATATATATAAATGAAAGAAAGGTTGTTAAAGCCATACTCTGTTGACTTGTAGAAGCCGAGAGGCATTTAGAATGGAGCTTAAACTCTTTGGTTTAATACCTCCGTTGTAATTTTGATATAATAGGGTTTTTACCCTAACTCCGTGATGTAAAGATGAATATACTGTCTCTTTTTGAAATATCTTTGGTTTACAATATAATACTGTAAATTATTCGTTTTACTTATATTGTATAAATGGTTATTTAAGCTCGGTGAATCGAGCATGTTTATATTCTATAAATTTCATTTCTGCAAGTTATTATGTTTAAGTTTACTCTATAAATTATTTAGGATAATTGTATATTGTTTTTATATTATCTTGCTTTGATTTACTTCATTCTAATAAGGTTTTAAATATTGTTTTATAACTGTTAATTTTTAGAATATAAGTAATTTCATGTTCTTAGAGTTGTACTTATGTAACTGATAGTTACATCTTTAAAGTACATTATTTATATTTACTTGATATATATTATAATGGGATAAGAATGTTATTTTTTATACATACTAATAATGTTCCTATAATTATATATTACCTTTATATTTATTCTATTTACAAGCGTATAATGAGAAAGTATTTTATTGTTGTATTCTTATGCTTTCTATACTAAATAATTTATAAGAAGTTCTTTCTGTATTTTATGTGACCCTATTTATGTTATAGTATTAGTATTTATAAAATAAAGGAAATAACAAACTAACTAGATGTATATTTATAATTAGTTCCAAATTTATCTATACTTACTCACATTTTTATTGCTATAAATACCATAGTTATTTATCCTATACAGGAAAGAATTAAACTGTAGAATTTGAAAGGTATTTTTATTTAACCTAACACTACATATTTAACTATTAAATTCTTTTCTCTTGATTTCAAAATAAATATAAAAATTACTGAAATGACTCTTGTAAAGAGAACTGTTTTTATCTACCAAAACATACTACTGTTAGTAAAATGATGTAACTTCCTTTCCTCTTCTAATAACCTAACATTCATAGTCTAGGTCTAACACTACTCCATATACAGAATACTATTACTTCTGATAACAAATAAAAGAAAACATTCTCATAATCAAACTAACATCTTATTTTAAATTTACATCATACTATCTTCATTTAAATACACCACCTGTGCTAGAGTACGATCTAGATTACTCCAGATGGGGAAAAACACAGGTAGGATTTGTTTCTCATTAAGAATAATTTCATTACTAAACAAACTAATATATTCTATCTTCTAAGTTTTTACATCATAAACTACAAATGCATCATTCAATCACACACAGATAATAACATAGAAATTAATAGATAGCAGAACCTCTTCTTAAAGCTTGGTCGACAACAACAATGGAAGGCCATTCCTCCCTACCGACTCCTGGAGAGCGCTCAAACAACGACTCCTCAGGACCCCCGAGCTTGTTCTAATCTCCCTGTCCAGAACTAGGTGCAACAAATAATAAAGTACTAGTCCTTAGACTCAATACCAGTCCTGAACTTGTCAGTCAAATCTCTTAGCTAGAAAACTATATCAGATCTAGTTACTGCAGTTTATCTCTCAAACACCTTCCTTACAGTTTCCCTTTTTCCCAATGAATTCCTTGAAGTGCATTCCACTTGAATGATTCTTCTCCTAGAAAATATCTGAACAACCTCAGCTCTCTACATTGGGCACTTTTAAAATATTTCCTAGGTCTTTTTGGGTTAGTTGTCATTAATTGAGCCATCTACTCTGATCCCACTTTCTTGGGGGATCATGACCCCAAATGTATGGAAGTTTCCACCTGCAACATAGGAAGTGTTTGAGGATGTTGGTACTTGTCATTTTGCTCTGCACCTAGTTCCCTCCACCAGTTTGAACAGTAACACTCTTATTAACAGCTCTCCCAAGCTGTTGTCTCCACTTTTTATTTATTAAATAAAATATTCAGAATTACATTCCACATCTTTTGACTGTTCTTAGTCATCAATTTCTACTTAGCATTAAATTTAACATAATGTCTTAGGAATCAAATTAAAACAAATAACATTATTTTACAAAATTGGGGTATGTGACATACACACCCCCTTAAAATATAACATCATCCTTGATGTTATTTAATCTTAATCCTCCGAAGTCCCCTGGAACAGATTTGGGTGTGCTTCCCACATCTTACTTTCCTGTTCCCAGGTGGCTTCTTCAGGACTAAGGTGCTTCCACTGCACCTTCACCTGTCAAATGGTGTGGTTCCAAAGTGTAATTTCCCTCCTCCCGAGGATACAGTCCGGTTCCACCAAAATTTCTCCTTTTGTTTCCACATGTACAACATTCCAATCAACCACATGAGTAGCATCATGAACATATTTCTTTAAAACAAAGATATGAAAAAAATTATGTACTTTCAAGTTAGGTGGTAATGCTAGTTGATAAGCAACTTGACCAATCCTAGACAAAAATTCGAATGGACCACAGTAACGTGGTGCCAACTTAGCACAACTCCCCAATCTTAGAGAGCTCTTCTTGGGCCTTACCTTGATGAACACATGTTCACCTACCTAGAACTCCTTTGGAGTTATTTTCAAGTCTGCTTGATTTTTTTTCCGATCCTGTGCCACCTTTAGATTTCCCTGCACTTGCTTCACAATTTCCTCCATTTATTTCAACAATTTTTGACCTAACACTAATCTATCTATTGAATTATTCCAAGAGATAGGAGTGTTGCATTTTCGTCCATATAAAATTTCAAATGGGCTAAATTTAGCTGATGACTGATAGTTATTGTTATATGCAAAATCTGCTAGATGTAAATAATCTTCCCACTTACCTGGTTGATCTTTCACATACATTCTCAATAAATCCTCCATTACCTGATTTACTCTTTCATTTTTTTCATCTGTTTGAGGATGGAAAAAAGTACTGAAATTTAATTTTGTATTTAATACTTTAAACAAGGACTTCCAAAAGTTTCCTGTAAACTTAGGACCTCTATCTAAGATTATAACTTTCGGTACTCCATGTAAACGAAAAATATGCTTTAGGAAGATATCAGTGATATTGGCAGCCTTGTAAGTAGTTTTAACAGGTATAAAATGTGTTTCCTTGCTTAACTTATCAACCACTACCATAATAGAGTCATTCTGATTCTGATTTCTAGGTAGTCTAGTAATAAAATCTAAGCTAATCACTTTCCATTTCCAGCTAGGAATAGGCAAAGGTTGTAGTAAACTAGCTGGGTGTTGGTGTTTGGTTTTCACCTGTTGACATTCTAAACACCTTGCAATGTATTTAGCTACTTCAGTTTTCATGTTTGGCCAAAAATATTCCTTTCTTAGCATGGTTATAGTCTTTTGATAACCTGGGTGTCCTAAATATGGTGTTTTATGGACTTCATCTAGGATTAACAACTTAACTTTAAGTACATTAGGTACATATAGTTTATCTTTAAATAATAAAAAATCATTTTCATTTAAACTATAACCTTTTATTATGCTTCCTGTAGGTTCTTCCTTAGCTGTAATTTGTAACTTCTGATAAATTTCATCTTGTTTTACCCCTTCTTTAAGCTGTTCATTTAAATCTGAAACATAGGTGCTGATTTCTATTGTAAAGTTTAGCTTTGCGTTTCTACTTAATGCATCAGCCACCTTATTTTCCTTACCCTTTATATGTTGGATTTCAAAGTCATACTCGCTTAAGAAAGATAACCACCTAGCTTGTCTAGCGTTTAAATTAGGGTGATCTAGAAGATATTCCAGTCATTAGAATAAATTTTCTGCCAATTAAATGATGTCACTACATTTTTAAGGCGTGTATTACAGCTCCTAGCTCCAGATCATAAGTTGCATAATTCTTTTCATGAATTTTTAGCTTTCTAGATTCATAAGCAATGACATGCCCTTCTTGAGTCAGAACACCGCCTAAGCCATCATCACAGGTATTAGTGCATACTACGAAGTCTTTATTAGGATCTGCTATTCTTAGAATTGGTGCACTAGTCAATAAGGTTTTTAATTTCTTAAAGCTTTCTTCAAATTTCGGGTTCCAGTCAAATTTCTTTCCTTTCTTCTGCAAGGAAGTTATCGGATTGGCTATCCTTGAAAATCCTTCAATGAATCTCCAGTAATAACCGGTAATTCCCATGAATGACCTAACATTCTTTATGTCTTTAGGAACCAACCAATCTTCGATTGCTCGTATCTTTTCAGGATCCACAGAAATTCCTTCTTGGGTCACTACGTGACCTAAATACTAGATTTTATCCTTAAAGAAGTCACACTTACTAAACTTTGCAAAGAGTTGATGTTCTCGCAACTCTTGCAAAACAATTTTTAGGTGTTATTTATGTTCTTCTTCTGTTTTTGAGTAAATTAGGATGTCGTCGATAAACACGACCACAAACTTATCTAAATACATATGCATTATATTGTTCATTAAGCACATAAAGACAGCCGGGGCATTAGTAAGCCCAAATGGCATTATAACAAATTCGTAGTGTCAATACCTTTTTCTAAAGGTTGTCTTGAAGATATATTCATCTTTAATTCATACTTGATGATATCCTGACCTCAAATCTATTTTCGAAAACACCGTGGCTCCATGTAGTTGATCAAATAGATCATCTATGCGAGGCAACGGATATCTATTTTTAATAGTCATCTTGTTTAGCTAATGGTAGTCTATGCATAATCGCATAGTTTCGTCTTTCTTTTTAATAAAGATGACCGGTGCCCCCCAGGGAGACACACTAGGTCGAATGTACTTTTTATCGATTAACTCTTTTAATTGTGATTTTAACTCATTAAGTTCCAATGTGTTCATTCAATAAGGAGCCTTTGAACTAGGTACCACACCTGGTACCAGTTCAATGGTAAAATCCAATTCCCTTTTTGGAGGTAATCCTGGAATTTGTTCTGGGAATACGTCAGTATAATATTTTAAAACAGGAATATTTTCTATTTTTAACTTATTTGTTTTAGTTTTACCTTCCTCATCTGTAATAGATACTGCATATGATTTACATCATTTTCTAACAGCTCTTTTAAGTTGTAAAGCATAAATCTGCCTTACTATAGTTTTTCTAGGAATACCCTTATCCTTTAATGGTTGTTCATCACTATTTAAGCATGTAAAATTTTTATCGTAATAGTTTAAAATTACTTTATGCTGTTCTAACAAGTCCATACCAATCAACAAATCATATGATCCAAGTGGCAAAACATTAAGCTTAACTATAGTTTTAAATTCATCCATAAGTAAAGCACATTCTTTCACAAAACAAGTTACTTTTGTTTTTGCCCTAGTGGCTAATTGAACTAACCAAGAATTTTCAAACTTATCAACAGAAAACTTACATTTTTCCACTATCTGAGGTGCAAAATAATTGAGACTAGCTCCTGGATCAATTAAAATGGTTACAAGGATTTGATTAATCATACCTTCTACTTCCACCATGGAAGTCTGATATTCAGCTTGGCAGTTCTCCAAATCCGCGTTAATTCTGGGCATGCTCCTTGCTAGTTCCCCAATGGTCATCTCCTCCTGTATAGTATGAATATTGCTAACAGTCTTTTTCTGGTTTGGACATACTGAGGCATAGTGCGGGCCATTACATTCCCAGCACTTAGCAGATTCTTTACGTTCAAAACTCTTAGTAAAATTTCCATGGTTATTTGCAGTCTCCTTGCCCTTAAAATTATTCGAATTGTTGGATGTGTTATTCCTATTTCCTTGGAAATTCTTGTTGTTAGAATAATTTTTGGTCTTATTATTCTTGAAATTTCTATGAGGTACAAATTCCTTCTTCTTAAATTCAGGCTGATTGTTATTTTTCTTAGCCTTCCAATTGGCCAAGCCTTCTTTCTTCCGGTTCTACTCAAAACAAAAATTAACCTTCCTCATAGCTTCCTCCACAATCTTCGGGTTATCATATTCAATTCTGTCTTTAATATGATACGGTAGACAGCTAAGAAATCACTGTACTTTTGGTTTCTTGTCTACTAGGTAGGGTACATACCTAAGTAAACTTAAGAATTTACTGTTCAGATCCTTCATTGTCATTCAACCTAACTTCAATTCATAAAACTCTTTAGCTCTTTCCTCGTAATATTGCTCAAATAGAAATTTCTTTTTGAAATACCTTTTAAAGGTACTTCAATTAACTTCTTTTTCTCTTATACCCTTGACTCTCTTCAAGTCTTGCCACCATATGTCAGCTTTTCTTGAGAGGTTATATATTGCCATCCTTGCCTTTAACTGATTAGAGTAATTATATATATGAAAGTATTTCTTCATCCCGGACAACCAGGACTCTGCTTCTTCCCCCTTCTCAGTCTCTCCATTAAAAGTTGGGGGCTTTATCTTTTCGAACTCCCCTGAAATTTCCTCATGTGGTTTGTATTTCTTCTTCTTGTCATAGAAATCATCTTAACTACTGTCACTAGTAGTATGGTAACTTTTTCATTCACCAAACCTTTCAGATGATGAACTACTTTCAGTTTGTGCTAACTTCATCTTTTTGGATTTTCTTTGATGACCGACATCTTTAGATTCTGATCTTCTACTCCTTCCTTCAGTTTGGAACTTTTCTATTAAAATTTGGTTCAATTCTTCATGAGCCTTCAGAATCCTCTGATTCTCCCTCTTTACTGATTCCATTTCAGTTTTCAAATCTTTTACAGTCTATAACAGCTTTGAGGAGTTGGCAATCGCCTCTGCTAACATAGGTTCTTTGGGCAAATTTCTTGTTTCTGTATCTGGAGACTCCTCCTGTGCATACTCTCCCAGCTTTTCCATACCTGCCTGTTAAACTTCAGTAAAAAGGATATTTTCTGTTCTTAACATAAAACAAAATATATGTTAGCACGTTATTTTAATTTACTATTCTATGAAAGCTAGTTGGGCTACATCAAGGCCTAGTGTTTGAACCTTGTGCTCTAATACCACATGTCAAATCCCAAAATTTCTGAAAATTTTAAATTTTCAAAATACAGATAATATTTAACAATGCAGTCAGCTAATTGATTTAATTAGTTATATGTTAATGATTTCATAACCTGAATTATCTACTTGATTATGTTTATCTTATAGAATAATCCCTTTTCAGTTTAATGACTTGTTTTTCTTTGCGACCACAAGGTGGAACTGTCTTGGTATTCTGGGCTTTTTTAGCTTTTGAGCTAACACATAAAGTTTACCTACTCTTATAGATTTACAGGTAATAAATATCCAACTCTGCTTGTTAATAATCATTACACATATAGATATATGTTCGTTGCAAAAATAATAGCTCAATAAAAGAATATAATGCTATTCAATTTCAAATGCTTTTATGAGGTAAAACCATTAAATCGTTATTCTTTTTAAAGATGCCATGGAAACGAGATTCAGTCCTATCAGTATTGGTGACAGTTGCTTTCTCTCTCTAGTTGTAATTTATAGTTTTTATTGCGTGTTAAACTCTTCGATGTTTATCAAAGTTTACCATAGTTTGCGTATGTGTAAACGCCTTGATCTTTCCATACACAGAACAAATATGGCAGGGTTATTATGCTAAGGATCTATCTTAAAAAGTGAACATAATCTCTTTACATCCTGATAAATTTTGGTTACCCCTTGTGATGTGAAAGTAGTGCGCATTGAAAAATGAGTTTTTGTGCCATTATTCTAACTTCCAAAGCTTTGAATTTTTAAGGAACTATTTGAATGCGTACTGCTATCAAAAGGGAATAAGTTAGTGTTGAACGAACTTAACTCTTTCACACTTTACTTACTTGGAATATTTTGTTCAGTTAATGATATTAAGTTATCAAAATTACCTATTGACAAGCCTAACAAATATGATAGGCTTAACATTTTATTTGTAAACTTAATAGATTATAAAAATTTAAATACTCCAATGCATGACTAGAATAAATCTAGCAAGATGGGTATCTTAACATATGAAGGTTTCATGAAATCCTTTTATAAATATTAAAAGGAATAACCTTGATAGGGTCATAGTTGTTTGTTGAATGTATACCTTGTAATGTATAAATGAAAGGTGCAATGTAAAAGTGAAAGGGGTCATAGAATAGACCATGCCATAATGAATATATGGTTTAACCTTGATCTAATTTTATAATCATTTATTAAAAGTATACCAATTGTATAATGATGGGTCGTATTATTCTCCACGCCTTTGATGAGTTTTATGGCATAGTTTTTATAGTAATGATTCTTTGTTTACCATGCGACATGCATGCTAGGTTGACCATGGGAGGTAAGGACTATGGTGGAACCTCCGATTCACCAAATGATTGGAAATAATACTCTTTGGCTGATTGCTCGCCGGGACTATATGATTTCACCCACTGCATCCAGATAATTTGTGCGTGAACATGGCAACGTTGTGGCCAAGTGTTGGGTGGTTAAAAGGACTCTCTCGAACCCTAAACTTATTATTTTTCCTATTGTTTTTGGCCTCCGGCCGCTCTGCTACTGTGTTACCTGCCTATCTTATCGCTCTGCAACTTGTCACTGGCAGTCTCCTGGCTTGGCTTCTTTCTCTCCTGTACGTTGCGAGTTCACCCTGAACGCTCGTATAGATGAGTTGTAACAACTGATTGTTGTTTGAATTGGGTTGTTGGTTTTCCTTCAGGGTTTATCCATCATTGCTTGCTCCTTTTAGTAATCTTCAGACTACAACTGTTTCATTCACTCGCGGCCCAGTAGTGAGCGTCGTGGCTTCACCTCTCAAGTTTTGTTTTGGTCTTAACGTTTTTGCAGCAAAGTGGTTTTTAGGGTTAGAAAGGTTGCAGCTCTAGTGTTTAAACCTGCTTGGCTTGTTGGTCCACCTTTTTGGCCTTCGCTGGTCACTGCTGTGTGGCTTAACTCCATTTTTCCTGTGGCAGATGAGGGATTTGTTCCTCCTTGCGTTGGTTGCAGCATTACTATTTGTGACGGTTACATTTTAGTAAAATTTTGAGGTGAGAACTGTTATTAACATTTTTGTATCTTTGTAGATTTATTTCATTATAAGGTTGCTTATATTAATGCAGGGTGTTAACAGTATTGTTTTCGATGATACCCAGGTGTCGACCTGTCCCCTTTCGCATGGTTGGTGCGAGGCTGTGACAATTGCTGGATCACGGGTAAGCCTTGGATATCCATGGCAGTTTTTCCTTGTTCAGTCCCTTATGGGACATTTGATGGTTGGTCACCGTGGCCCGCAAAATCCTCGTGGTTTTGGTTTACTTGGGTTTACTTGGTTCGCTGTTTCTTTTAAAGAAAATCCCTTACTTTATGCGGGGCTTCCGGCTTAGGCCGTGACTGTAAATTTTGATTTTTGTTCTTGTTACTGTGTATATATGTAAATGAAAGAAAGGTTGTTAAAGCCATACTCTGTTGACTTGTAGAAGCCGAGAGGCATTTAGAAAGGAGCTTAAACTCTTTGGTTTAATACCTTTGTTGTAATTTTGATATAATAGGGTTTTTACCCTAACTCCGTGATGTAAAGATGAATATACTGTCTCTTTTTGAAATATCTTTGATTTACAATATAATACTGTAAATTATTCGTTTTACTTATTTTGTATAAATGGTTATTTAAGCTCAGTGAATCGAGCATGTTTATATTCTGTAAATTTCATTTCTACAAGTTATTATGTTTAAGTTTACTCCATAAATTATTTAGGATAACTGTATATTGTTTTTATATTATCATGCTTTGATTTACTTCATTCTAATAATGTTTTAAATATTGTTTTATAACTGTTAACTTTCAAAATATAAGTAATTTCATGTTCTTAGAGTTGTACTTATGTAACTGATAGTTACATCTTTAAAGTACATTATTTATATTTACTTGATATTTATTATAATGGGATAAGAATGTTATTTTGTATACATACTAATATTGTTCCTATAATTATATATTACCTTTATATTTAGTCTATTTACGGGCGTATAATGAGAAAGTATTTTATTGTTGTATTCTTATGCTGTCTATACTAAATAATTTATAAGAGGTTATTTCTGTATTTTATGTGACCCTATTTATGTTATAGTATTAGTATTTATAAAATAAAAGAAATAACAAACCAACTAGATATATCTTTATAATTAGTTCCAAATTTATCTATACTTACTCATAGTTTGATTGCTGTAAATATCATGATTATTCATCCTATACAGAAAAGAATTAAACTGTAGAATTTGAAAGGTATTTTTATTTAACCTAACACTACATATTTAACTATTAAATTATTTCCTTTTGATTTCAAAATAAATATAAAAATTACTGAAATGACTGCTGTAAAGAGAACTGTTTTTATCTACCAAAACATACTGCTGTTAGTAAAATGATGTAACTTCCTTTCCTCTTCTAATAATTTTACATTCACAGTATAGGTCTAACACTACTCCATATACAGAATACTATTACTTCTGATAACAAATAAAAGAAAACATTATCATAATCAAACTAACATCTTATTTTAAATTTGCATCATACTATCTTCATTTAAAGACACCACCTGTGCTAGAGTACGATCTGGATTACTCCAGATGGGGAAAAACACAGGTAGGATTTGTTTCTCATTAAGAATAATTTCATTACTAAACAAACTAATATATTCTATCTTCTAAGTTTTTACATCGTAAACTACAAATGCATTATTCAATCACACACAGATAATAACATAGAAATTAATAGATAGCGGAACCTGTTCTTAAAGCTTGGTCAACAACACCAATGGGAGGCCGTTCCTCCCTACCAACTCCTGGAGAGCGCTCAAACAACGACTCCTTAGGACCCCCGAGCTTGCTCTGATCTCCCTGGATAGAACTAGGTGCAGAAAATAATCAAGTACTAGTCCTAAGACTCAATACCAGTCCTGAACTTGTCAGTCAAATCTCTTAGCTAGAAAACTGTATCAGATCAAGTTACTGCAGTTTATCTCTCAAACACCTTCCTTATAGTTTCCCTTTTTCCCAATGAATTCCTTGAAGTGCATTCCACCTTAACGATTATTCTCCTAGAAAATATTGAGCAGCCTCAGCTCTCTACATTGGGCACTTTTAAAAGATTTCCTAGGTCTTTTTGGGTTAGTTGTCATTAATTGAGCCACCTGCTCTGATCCCACTTTCTTGGAGGATCATGACCCCAAATGTAGGGAAGTTACCACCTACAACATAGGAAGTGTTTGAGGATGCTGCCACTTGTCCTTTTGTTCTCCACCTAGTTCCCTCCACCAATTTGACCAGTAACACTCTTATTAACATCTCTCCCAAGCTATTGTCTCCACTTTTTATTTATTAAATAAAATATTTAGAATTACATTCCACATCTTTTGACTCTGTTGAGTCATCAGTTTCTACTTAGCATTAAATTTAACATAATGTATTAGGAATCAAATTAAAACAAATAACATTATTTTACAAAATTAGGGTATGTGACAGAGTCCCTCAAGATTGAAGGGAGAAATGGAATTTATCAACATTGGAACCAACGACTTTATTATAAATTATTTTCTGGAACCAATTCGACCATCTCACTTTACAATTTTCCATTCCATAGATTTTTTATTGCACACATTTTTTTGCATATATTGAGGTTTGAATATTTCTCACTCAAATATATGGAATCCAAATAATTGTAAACAAATATTCATTATGAAATTAAACTTACAAGTATAACATTTATACATCTATGTCAAAATGCCCTTCTGAACAATGATTGACTTGCCACATATTTTTTCCATTTTCTTCTTCCTCAAATCCATTGGCATATTTATCGAAAGAAATCTACAAGCATGAGTCATGTATTTAGGCATATAACCAAAGACTCTCATTCAAGCATTAATAAAATTATCTTATCCTATATTTTGTGTAGTTATCGCATCCATCCATAAGTGGGAAAAATTAATCGTGTCTTGTTGGTAGCATACAAAATAAGGGTAAATAAAATGGATCACACCTCCATGATAGAATATAAATTAAAGTGGGATGACAAGAAAAAATGTTTCAATGAAAAATCTCTTTCTTGGTTAAATTTAATTGTGGAAATTATGGATTCAAAGTATGTAAATATCAAATATAATTCTTAGTAAGTAATTGTGGATCTCATATCAATTATAATTCTTAGTAAGTAATTGTGGATTTGAGTTTAGTGCCATGTTGCAAATAACATAAGTGAACCCAAATGTGGCCACATCACGTTTTACTATATCCCATACCCTTTTTCCAAAAGATTTTATCAACCTTATTACTTTGAACACAACCCATCATCATTCAATTCCATGAGAATATTCCTTTTTGAGACATGACCTAAGAGTTACTTTAAAGAGTTGTAATGTTTTTATTAACTTCGATCAACATAAATTCTTAAAATAACATTAATATTTAATATCAATTTATTGTAAAATAATTTACCACAATGCCACTTTTGTTAAAACAAAACATTTAACTTGGTTTGCACTTTACTCATATATTGTTCTTTAAAGGTGATATTTTTTTTCCTTAAATTAGTTTGTTAGTTATGCACCTATTTTAGGATGAGATATTAATGTTCAATTCAATTTATGTATCTTATCAATTTTTCATTAGACGTTTTATTAAACCTCTTAAGGTAATTACTAATTTAATTTAAATAGGAAAAAAATTATTTTGAATAAGGAAACTCATAATACAAATGATTTTGTGAAAGATACAAATTGAAAGGAAAAATGGAAAATAAAACAGAGAAATGACAAGGTTATAATCCACAAAAAGCAAACTGTACTAAACGAAGGTGCATAGAAAGCATGGGCCTATAAGTTCAAGCCCTAAAAATTCTTGGGAAAATAACAATGATAATTTTAAGGTGTTGGAATAATATAGAAATGTAAGGCTGCATAATAGTGATTGGATTGTGTGCATCTTATAAGATTAGGAGATAGGGTTGAGATCCATGAGTATAGGATCTAATAGCTCAGTTGGTTGAACTTTGTTTCACTATATATTGTAATAATTTCTATTTGATTAATTGAATTGGTTGAGTACCATTCCTGTGTGCATGCAAGCCTTTGGCTCTGTACATCCTCCTCCTAAGTTTTTCTAAGTTGGTATCAAAGCCTGTGTGCTAAGATCAGTTGCCGTGAGATCCGTTGCCCTAATTTTTTTTCTCTTGTGTAGTCACCGTGTTGAGATTGAGGTTGATGTGGTTGCAGAGAAGATATGCTCTGGTATATTGGTGATTTTAAAGATCACTGCTAGTGTGTTTTTAAAGATCTCTGGTAGTGATTTTTTCCACTATGTTGGAGAGTTCAAACGATTTAAGAACTGGGTGTAGACCACATCAGATCTGGGTGATTTTACATCAACCATGGAGACCACGTGGAGATCTGAAAGTTCACAAATTCAGATCTAGGTGTAGGGATATCCTCTGTCGTAAGTGAAGACTTCCATGAGTGAAAATCACTATGCATAAGTCTGTACTATTTCCTCCTCTACCGAGAATAAAGAGCTTGATCCCTACGAGTGCGGCCATGAAGAACTGAGCGATCTAGAGCTAGGTGCAAGTGTTGAAGGATATCACTGTGGAGAGCTATGGAAGCTATGAAGCATGGAGATTGCTGGATTTTTTTGCTGCACCAGGAGAAAAGAGGAGATCACGCTGAAGTGTGGAGAAGATCGCCGGTGCAAGAGAGCACCATTCCACGGTGATTTTTGCATCGATTTGGATAATAGATCTATCCTCTATCCTCTATCGTTAACATTGAAGGAGATCTGAGCTGATCAGTGTGGAGATTTTTTAGCTTGGAGTGTAGAGCAGATCGTTGGTGAAGGAGAGAAATCGTCGGTGATGAAGAGCCTCGTGCGTGAACCTCTGAACATGGAGCAGATCGTCGATGAAAAATAGCCTGGTACATGAACCTCTGAGCGTGGAGCATATCGTAGGTGCCATGGAGAAGTGTGAAGACTAGTGTAGAGATAACGTGGTAAAAAAAATTTGTGTTCTCCCATAAAAAAATTTCTCTCTCTGGCACCATTTATATGCTAAAGGGTAGGAGTGGTGCCTCCACCGATTTTACAAAAGAAGAGCGGTGGTATTGCCTATCCACCAAAGGAGAAGAGCGGTGGTACCGCTAAATCTATAAAGAAGAGGAGCGGTGCTCAAGGCTTTCCTTGCATTGAAATCTGTCATCGCCCCCAAAAACGCTTGTTCCTTTTGTCACAAGTGTGGTTTTGGCCTGCTGCTATTGTGTATGCCTGGTGACCTAGAGTTGAGTTGTATCTCTTCCTGATGCAGAGTGAAGTCCCTTTGAGGCCCTGTTGTGGTGTGAAGAATGGATCCCTGTATCCATCAACTGCCGAGAGACAGTGAGATTTAATCAGATCATTGCTTTCTTGGATTGTTGACCAATCATAGCTGATATGAACTTATTGTAGTTGTTGAAATCACTACCAGTGTGAATGTGAACGATGCTTAGCTTCTTACCTAGGAGAATCGCTGGAAGGATTGCTAGGATAATATTGTGGATTAAAGATCGCTGCCAATTGCTGAGAACATTTCCAGCCCACGCTGAGTGGAGAGACATGAAGAGAAAAGAGCTGCCTGTATAATTTCCCATTGAAGCCTAAAGAGAAGAGCAAATTGGTGTGGTTGCTGGCTTGTCCAACTGCCTGAGTAAAGAAAAATATTATTATGTCTTCTGATATAATCTTTAATGCTGCATTAAAATTTGATTTTCAGCCTAGATATGATCAAGAATATCTGACAATAGAAGAACAAATTTCAATTAAGCTGGAAATGTTTTTAATTGATAAGTTGCTGGTTGGATTTAGAGCAACTGAAGAAACAATAGTCGATTTTGAAGCAGAGTTGAAGTTTATTGCAGACTGGCTTGAAGAGCCAAATAATACTCAAAATATTGACTATCTAGAATGTATCAAGTTTGCAGATGGTGAAGAGATAATGTTGCAGAATATAGCTGATTGTAAATGCGCCTGGATGACAATTACTAATTTTGCCGAATTTGTTGAACCTAAAGGAAGATCCAGGACATCAAAGAACCAATCAAATACTAGAATTCACTATACATCAATGTGTGAATACTTCAAGCTCTCAAACTGGAAGAGCAGGAAACAGGAAAACATAAACAAATATTATCTGACAGCAACTAAGGTCAAGATGAACGAGAAGGAGGATTGTAGAGTTCAAGGCTTGGAACCCTAAGTTTTTAGATTGTTTTGATAATTTGTAAGCCTGACTGATGTTGAGACCAGCAGGCATGTTATTTGTTATTAGAAGCTACGTAATCCCAATGGCCCCAAACTCCAGCCAAGATTGCATTGAGAAATAATGCATAAGAGTATACCAAAATTTTGTTGTTATTTTACTTATGCTTATAGTCGCATAATTCGAGTACGAATATGGATACAAATACCATTTGATATGGAAAAAATAAGCAATGAAAAAATCTAACTTCCAATAAAATACCAAAGTAGACTTCTTATATATAATATTTTTAATTAAATATACAACTATAAATATAACATTTATATATAGTTAAACATATAAATATTTTCAATGAAATATTAAATATCAACCATTAAATTTTAAACTTTAAAAAAATTAGTTTTTTTTTAAACATATTTTTCATAACCAAAATTACTCTTAGGAAAACAAAAAGATAATGTTCATAATATAAAAACTCTTATTTATTAATAGTTATTAATTATTTAAAGAAGAATGTAAATAATATTTACTACTATCATTGTAATGAATTAATTAATGTTTAAATTGTGTTAGGGTTAACTTTGACTCCCGAATGGGCAAAGATGTAAGTGGTTTTGGGCACATGGTTTTGGTAACCAATAAATCTAGTGTTACTATTATATTTGCATATTTATTTTCTTTGGCCTATTTTATTCCTATTAAATTGAATTACAAAGTATGAAATTTAAATGTATTTATTTTATAGTGTTTTAATAAATAAAATGTGGCATTTTAAATTAATTTTTAAAAGTAGCCCTTATTACACATAGATCGAATATTTGCTGAATTCAAATTTATTCAAAATTTCCGTACACAAAAGACCAATTGAGCCGAATTATGCTACTATGCTTTGGCTTCATCTTGGTAAAATAATATTCATAGTGAATAGTCATGATTGGGATGGATTCATGTTTTAGAAAATTCTCACCAAGAATATAACATTTGATTTCCAATTTCACCCAAACAAGTCCTTACATAGCACTATATATCCATCTTCCAAAACCACACATACAATGCACACAATCTCCAAAACTATTATTTCCCAAACAAGATGAGTTTGTATGACACTTTTTAATTATGAAAATAACGTCCATATATCGAAGGTATTGCAGAGAAGGGACTAGGGTATGGAAGTTTTATAAGATTGGGTGTGTATAAAAAGGGGCTTTTAGTAAAAATAAGGAATATATCCTAAAAGTAGGGTTTTTAAAATTAGGAATACGTATTGGGATGGGGGCTCAACAAAAGGATTTTTGTATGTAATTATCAATATCTAGTAAAATTAGGGGTATTCTTTAATATCACATTAACAAAGGCGCTATGACATGGTTTCACTGAGTGAAGACCCTGTGGTAAAAAGAAGGGCATATTTTCACATGTTTTAGTTATCATGATGTAAAATACATGTATTGATCAAAACTTTGGCAGACTACCGAAATGGTCAAACATTCTCATATTTCTCGAAACTAAATATGAGTGCAACCAACGTGGTAACCTAAACTCATTCACATAGATGACATGCCTAGCAAGAAACAACCAAGATCCATGACACGACACCAACTCGACAATGACGACGCACATGGTGCAAATTGGTAACTCTGTCAAATGGGTTATATGGCAATGAAAATGGTGAATTAATATATGGTTGACATTACAAGCACATCAAGCTAGACATGATGATGCATATGGAATAATCTAGAAAACATGTTTCATTGGATCTCCTATGGCATCATGTTCCAGCACTTCGGGGCGTGTCTATGTTGAGTATCAAATTTCCAACCATAAAATGTTTGGCAATATATTTATAAAAATATTAATATTTACAAGGGTTTTAAATAGTTCTTTTAAAATTTTGGCAATTTTTAGAGTTAAAATTTTTAATCCTATGGAATTTGGGTGAATCATAATAGAAAAAAAAAGGAAAATGGCAAATATTGTTTGTAAAAGAACCTCAAGAGTTATCCCATGG
Organism: Pseudotsuga menziesii; assembly: GCA_001517045.1. Classification (NCBI taxonomy): domain Eukaryota; kingdom Viridiplantae; phylum Streptophyta; class Pinopsida; order Pinales; family Pinaceae; genus Pseudotsuga; species Pseudotsuga menziesii. The sequence continues at coordinate 469,123 of LPNX010059600.1, forward strand.
AACAAATTTTGCCCCTAAACTTTTACATGTTCTCAATGCAACCATCCTTTATTGCAAAGAGTACATAAAATCCAAGTATATTGGACACGTGTTGAGAAGTGAACTTAGGGTTTACAAAACCTTAAACCCCATGATCTATCCCACAAAACTGTCCCCATCCACCATATATCATATATTAAAACCTTTGTTTTCCATTAATCAAATTGTTTCCATTTTTAACAATGTCATTATACATAAAGTTTATAATGCATATTGACAATACCCCATATCATTAGCAAACAATACGATATCATATCATTCGACCTTTTTGAGGGTTTATAAGGTCCATCCATCTTTATACCTTTGGTTTTGTCTGATACTTATATTTGTTGGGGTTAAGGTAGGGTATTCCCTGGTTTTCTTTTCAAATATTTTTGGAATAATGGAGACTGAGAAACATTGATGGACTGGTTTCTTCTGTATAGTCTAAATGGCCCAACAACCTCTTGCTTGGGTCTCATAGTTTTTGGATTCCCAATCATATAACTCTGTGTCCAAATTATATCCCACTGAGTCTTGGTTGCCTACGTGAAGCTCACCATAGATATTGGGTTCAGTGTAGTCTTTGTTATTTTGAATTTGATATAATTGTCAAATCTTGACTTCTTCATCAATGGGTTCTATCCAAGGTTCTCCTTGGGAAGGATGAATAGGGACTATACTTTCTGTCCATTTCCTTTTATTGTTATCCTTTCTTTGTCTATAGATATTGATGCTTTCATTTTTCTTCCCCATGGTCGCCCTACCAAGGATGGGAAGGAGCTGGATCCTTCTTTAGGGTCGATGATTTCAAATTCGACTTTGGTCAATATTCCTTTTATTGTTGTGTCGACATTTCTCCAAACCCCAATGGGTTTGATCAGCCCCTAGTCAGCTAAATTGAGGTACATTCCTGATTCGTATAGTTGAGGTCTACCCAAATTTTTCCCATGTGTCTCGAGTCATAATATTTACTTGTGAATTGAAGTCAAGGACAACTTTTCAAACATGGTATCCTTCGATTTCCAGATCGACAAGTGGGTCGACGTCGCTCTTGTCTTTTTGGTTCAGACTGTATATATTTTGGTTTGTTTTTTTTGAATTATTAATATGCTTCATATTATACAATAAGTCAATGAATTGAGACACTGATTTATCATTCTGTACTAAACATATTAATTCTTCAACTGTGTTTTGTTGACTGTCATCGATTGCTTCGTTTCTAGAAAATTCTTTAAACATGTTTGATGCGTCATTATATAATTGTTTTTGTTTAGTCGAGTTAAGATAATCATTCTTTTCTTTGATTTTTCTTATACGTGGATTATCATTTCCAATTTTTGTCCATTGTTGGGTTACTATGTGCAGGTTATTTGTATTGATTACATCATGTTTTTGAACACATGACAAGACATTAATGTTTTTCTTTTTATTAATCTTGTTGAGCATGGTGGGACAATCCTCTAATGAGTGTTCTCCCATGCCACAGCTAGTACAAAAATTTTAGATCAATTCTATCCTTGTATGGACATTCTGCATATCAATGTCCCTCTTTGTAACATGCAAAGCACTGGATGGGTCATCGTTGTCAATTGTCACGATTTCTAGAGAATCGTCCTTGACCTCCATATCCCCCACGATGGTTGAATAACCGACACTCATATCGACGGCCTTCATATCTTTGATTATTTGATTCATTTTGTGCATTGTTCCTTGAAGCATTGTCATTGTTCTATGCGACTACACTCATTTGGTAGACTACTAGATAGTTTTGTTGATTCTTTAAGTTTAAGTGGCAGTCGGTCGTTGCATGACTTTTTACTTCACAAATTGTGCACCATGATGCTTTGTATTTTTTCATGTTATATGGGAAATATTTCGTTGTATGTTCTCCATGTTCCTGGCAATTGTCTCAGAAGCATTTCATCTAAACAAAACAAACATCCTGTCAGCTTGTTTCTTGTCGATAGTTATGTTTAGTGTGTCCATTCGTGGAGCATTTTGTGCACCAGACATCCTAATTCTTGAGGTTCACCGCTTTCAAATATTTTTGCATAATTTCTAGTTGTTCTTATAGCCTAGTGTCAACAGGATATGCTGGAAAATCTTCATCCATCTCTACTTGAAAATATTTGGTAAGTGCATCTTCATATGTTTTAAACGTCTCCAAGCTTATGTGTCACCTGATTTTCTATGATAGACCTGACAAAAAACATTGAATTAATAATTGTTCATCAATTACATAGTCTAGTTGGATTAGGAGGTCTTTCCATCGTTTGTCATATTCTCGGATGGACTCTGCTGGTTTTTGAGATGTTGTTTTCAGCTTTTTGGCTGCCAGATGTTTTGTGTCTGGAGTTTTAAAGAAAGATAAGAATTGTGCCTGAATGTCAGCTTTGGATGCTTGGGGAGTTCTTTCGATATACATCAAATACCAAGTCAGTGCTCTTTTTTGTAAAGCACCAACAAAATGTTCCATCTGTCGTTCTTCGACCGTAACTTGATTTTCCTCCCATATTGACTCACAGATGAACCAATGTCGTCTAGGGTCTTCATCACCCTAGTAGAGAGGGATATGTGCTGATTCATGACCCATGTCGGTATCGCTATCGCTATCTCCTTCAGGAGGTGGCAGTGGTGTGGGTAGTGGGATGTTTTGTTTGTCTCGCTATCTAGAGTTGTTGTCAATGGAACTTTCGTTCCTGTCAGTTGTTTTGTTTGTTGTTTCTTCTTCGACAAGCAGTCGGTTTGGGTCAACTTCTCCTGTCGATGTCCAACTGCACTGATTTGTCTACAGGTCCGATTGTTCTGAATTTTGCAAAGCTGTGTTTGGAAGGGGGGGTGCTCCTTCATGCATTGGGTAGAGCAAGTGGATGCTTCGGTTGGAAGGGTACGCCTGAAGTGTTACCCAATTTCCTTCCTTTGGTTGACGGATTACTAAATGATTATTTTCATTTACTTCGTCATCTAGTCGGCTCCATATATCGAACTCACCAGCTCTTAGTTGTAGGTCTTCTTCAACAATGGCCTGGATTCAGGTACTTGGATCCATTGGAGACAGAGTTCTTACCTCCTAGGGAATTTCTAGTTTGAGAGCTTCTTGCTGCTCTATCCACAAGTCTTCTTCCATGGGTGATTCCTCTTCATCCATGCCTTCTTCGTGTCAGTCATGACCCAAATCTGGTGGATTTATTTCTTATTTTGTCATCCCAGTGGTCATTCTTGTTTGCAGCACTATAGCATGCTCTCTTATTTCTTCCCTTCTTCTTAGGCTCTTCTCCCTTTCTAGCCTTTGCAAGTCTAACATACCTTTATGTGTCACTGTCCATTTGATTTCCTTTTTAGGTCGACTTTTCATTGTCGGTGATGGTTATTGTTAGACCTTTAGGAAACTACCTAGGGTTATAAGCTAGGTATGCCTGGTAACTTAAGAAATCATGTTTTTGCGTTTTTGTAAAGGTGGATCAATGGGATAACTGAGAAGACTAAGCAGTAAGACAACATGACATGCCTCTAAATAAGCCAGTGCTTCGAGAAATTAAATATCAGCTACAGTAAATAATCAAGTTATGAAGAAAGACATTCAAGATAACCAAATACAGAGTTGTAGGGTCATACAAGAATATAAAGAAGATTTAATTCATTCATGAGCTATATCAGAAGATGACAGTTCTGAACAACTGAACTGAATAGAATCAAATGTAGAATAATGAAAAATGTGGACAGACTGATATCTAATGACCAAAGGAAACTGTGATTCATATAGCAAGAAAGTGTCCAGTACATAGCCCAAAATGTATCCAAACTTGAACCCCCTTAACAGTCTCGGTTCTTAGGCTTTATAGCCTTTACAAAATAGTCTACAGATCCTAAAGACATAGATCTGTTGAGTTAACTAAAACATTAACTAGAACAGCGAAAGCAAAAAGATAGGAACTGATCCCTTAAATCAAGGAAATGAAGATGAGTTGGTCTCCTTTCTTGTGCTCGGTGGTTGGTGAAGTGCAGTTATCCTTCCAAGGCTCGGTGGACTTTGATTGGAACATAACAGAAACGCTCTTGATGATGTGGCACTTTGAACTTAGAGCTATTTCCTCAAAAATATGCTTCAAATTAGCCAAAATTCCCACTTCACTTTGATCTAGCTCAAAACTCCTGTAGATAATGGTGGCATAATTCATAACTTGTTTATTCTGCTCGGCCTCTCGCCATTCCAACTAGAAAATCCGCGATCTGGGTGAAATCTTAAGCGATCTGTGAAAATAGGCTTTCTGCAGCTAATCCTTCTACCAGTTTCACGTGTTAGCTACCGAAAGTCAGCCTTTTCAGCAGCTAATGAGCTCTTGAAGGCTCGCCTAAGCTGCCAAAACCTGTAGAATTCCTTAAAAAAATGTCTTTGAAAAAAATAAATTTTCTCAGCCGTCCGATGTCCATTTTGGATGTTCAAATAGTTGATTTTGATCTACAGATCATAAGCTATCCACTGGTGCTTTCATATTTGAATTTGGAGTTATGGAAGGCCATCAAAATTGCCCCTCAAGATCACATGATTTCAGCAGAAAATTCCTCCAATTCTTTGTTACAGGTCTGTGTTATTAATATTTCGTCGAGCTCCTCTTAACTCGAATAAGAAGGTTAGCTACTTTCTCGGTTGATTAAATATACCCTTCATTTCGAGTCTCAGTTATTTGTTGAAAGAAGGAGTTTGTTCATGATTCTTGATTTGTAGCTGAAGAGTTTAACTATCAGTCATAGAGCTGTGAGTCATTAGTTTAAGCCTTTGTTTTCTAAGAAGCCGATGCCTACAATCTTGCACTGATTCCCTGTTGCATTTAACACCCAGTCCTGTGGTTAGAGATCACTGAGATATTCCCTCAAATTCAGCCATTAAATCAGTTCGAAAATGGTGATCAACATCCTGTTGCTGCACTAGATTAACATAACCATCCACGTGTCCTTCCATGCAGAATAAAAAAGAAAAGCCTTTAAATGAAAACCACAACTCAGTCCTTTGTCCCAGCTGACTTTAATCTACCTCCTCTTCTGGGTTTTAATAACACATTACCCTTGTGAAGTGCTCTCATAGCGCCATGTGCTACTCTTTTATCATAATGCAATATCATGACAAATCCACAATGGCTGCATGCAATGTAAGTATGTGTATGATGCCATATTGCTCAAAAAGGGCCCGTGACTTAGTATTTTCAATATTGTTGTTCATGGAATAATAACTTCAACCTGTTTTCAAAGAACTTGGAATAGGAGCTTGAAAACCAACTACTTCAACCATTAATGTTGGAAGAATTTAATCTGTCAAGAACCTTGTCATTTGCAGAAGATGAATACGGCATATGACTTGACATTGGAGCGTGCGAAAGCACAAGATTTTATTTTTTACACATGGAAACATTTTCGGTAGTTAAGGCGGCTCTGGCAAACCATCTTAGCTGCCGAAACTGACCTGTTTCGATAGTTAAGTAAACTTCCACAGACTGAGTTAACTGTCGAAATCAAAAAATTTGGATTTTGAAGCACAAGACTCATAGAAATAAATATTTTACCCATTCTGTCACCCAAAAATGACGTCGGTCAATTTGGGAGATAACATCTGGCTCCTACTCGGGGATGGAATCCTCCCAGTGAGGTTCCGAAGAATCCCAGAACCAAGTAGTTCCAGTAGCCTTTAGCATTGGGCATGGAGTCATCAAGCCATCAGCACTGATCCCTCTGCAAACCTGTATCCCACCTGCAGCTTGCATGCAGCCTGCTCTGCTTATTCACGAACTAAACAAAACTGAAAAAAGATCTAACTATTCATAAGAAGAGCTTATTCCTCTACCTATCCCTACACTAACCAGATGTACTGCTTCTTATCAAATGAAGTGATGCTTCCAATGAAGCCATGTAAGGAACTTTTTTAATGCCATCATGCTAGATCTTGACCCGAAAAACAATGAAAACCATATCATGCATAAAAGAGGTTTGAACAGATGATAAAGATAATCCTCTTCTGGCAGAAAATTTTTAAGATCTATACTGCTCATAGACTCTAAAAAGTCAGCAAACGGATCATCAAAATCACAGAGCAATACCTCTTTGGACTGCTGCTCCAACTTACTGTGTTGCAGCTGCTCTTCGTTTCCTCCACAAAACTCACTGCTGAATGTAGACTGCTTGAGATCTGCTGGAGAAACATATGAGCTGAATTTCTGATCAGAAACTTTCTGCTATCCTTCCTGCAAATGTATGCTGAAATTTGTCTTTTTCTGCAAGTTTGAAAGGTGTGGGCTGCTCGTAACATATGCTGCTGCAACATCAATACATTCGGGATCATGGTTTACCATTTCTAGCTGAAGATTGGACAACCCCTGCAAATCTGGAAATTGTAAGCTGTCTTCTTCAAACTCTGCAGATCTGAAACTGTCGCTTGCTGATATGTCATTCTACTCAACATCTTCAAACTCTTCAGAGGGAATAATATCATCTTCATGACAACATACATCAGTAGGTGCATTTGATATGATGTCAAAAGCATCACTAAGGTTATCATGGGGTGAATCAATGATCTCCTGATCATGATGAAGAGTATTTTCTTTAGTAGCATACTCTCCCTGAAGTTCTACTTTCGAAAGATTAAACTCATGACAACACTCAGGAAAAAGAAGATCAGCTGAATAAATCTTCTCGTAATATGAATTGAAAGCCACATGGAAATCCTTCAGAGAATGGATACTAACAGCAGGAAGGGATTGACACCATTCACGAGCATTTCCTTCTAAGGAAAATTTGAACAGCTTGATCAAGACATCTTCGTGAACAAAGCCATGTTCAAGCATGCATTGATGAAAATTGAATAAGTGCTCACCGGGATGATCATGCTTACTTCCTCTGAATCTGGGAAGATAATCATCCCATTCATTTATAGTTGGAACTGGATGCGGAAAACCAGATATATCTGAAAAATCACAAAAAGCATACCTCTTAGCTAAGATCTTTTCCATTTCATACCAATGGAATCACCAATAGAATTCTGAACAATGGAGTCGCCACTGAGTTCGTCCTTCATGGAGTCGCCAGATAGATGATTATAACCAATAAGTGTCTACCCCTTGTCTATCATCAAAGAGTAGATCTATGTCGTCTCCCAGGAAGATCAGCTTCTCAACTCGCTCCCCGGCAACGGCGCCAATTTGTTAGACCTCCAGGAAACTACCTAGGGTTATAAGCTAGGTATGCCTGGTAACTTAAGAAATCATGTTTTTGTGTTTTTGTAAAGGTGGATCAATGGGATAATTGAGAAGACTAAGCAGTAAGACAACATGACATGCCTCTAAATAAGCCAGTGCTTCGAGAAATTAAATATCAGCTACAGTAAATAATCAAGGTATGAATAAAGACATTCAAGATAACCAAATACAGAGCTGTAGGGTCATACAAGAATATAAAGAAGATTTAATTCATTCATGAGCTATATCAGAAGATTGTTAATTTTTCCTATGCTTTACTAAGACATCAGTATATCATTTCATTTTTCATAATAAAAGCATATAAAGCAGGATCACTGAAAGAAACAGTATCACAAGAAC
>LPNX010059659.1:0-64083 GCA_001517045.1 Pseudotsuga menziesii
ACTGAAGGCTCTCTGAAGTCCGAACAAGTTATCCCTGTCCGGTTCACCAGGCTCACTTGATAGAAAACCACTAAGTACAACTTAGGTGGTAACACTACTAACCATAGATCTTTGGTCAAGCGAAGAAGAAGAAAGAGATGAAGCCACAACCGACGAAGAAGAAGAGGAATTAGGTTGAGGTTGATCCTCTCCCAAAGGAGAGGTGACATTTGAGACATTAGGTGTAACAGGAATTGTCGGATTAAAAATCCAGGCCGGTAATCTTATAGCTAATCTAGGAATATTTAGAGTGGCAATAAAGGGAGGACCAATACCTTCACTTAGAGGGAACACCTTGGAAAGGGACCTCTTGAGTGGCAGTCCTAGATTGGGATGCGATCTCTAAACTCTTTAAAAAACCTCTAACTACCACGCACAACCAAGCACTACTCAAACTAAAAGAAATAAGAAAACATGTGAAAGGAGTGGATAAGAGTCAAGAACCTCATAGGATAGGCCAAAAGGATAAATCAGATGGTTTGAGGATTCCTAAAAGGGTCTCTCGATATACACAAGGTATGTGGGAGCTCAAATCAGTAGTAGTGTTGTCTAATGCACAACCGTTCACAAGGGGCCTTCCTATATACAATCGATTTCATGAAGTACCTTTCTATATACCTCAAGGGTACGTGAAAGGTCGTTTGATATACCGACAGTACATGGAAGAACCGTATGAGTCCTAGGTTGTAGTGCAGCCAAGTAATGACAGCTCCTACGCTTAACGATGCCCGAACACGTCTCTAACTTATCATTCAAATTGCTAAAAGTTTTAACCTTGTACTACCGTTAATTTTATCTTGTGCGTTTAGGTGGAACCATGGAGTGAAAACTTGAAATTAAAGAAGATGCACACTGATCTATATGATAATGCAAGTTTTCCTCTTCAATGAAATTCTACCTAAGAGAGGGAGAGAGTTTTACTTTTCTTCCCAAAAATGCACACCCAAATGCAAATGCAATTCTATCTTTTCAAACGAAAAGGGAAATATCAATGCACCCCAACAATCTTCAAGGAAAATAAAAAAGAGATCTAGAGAACATCAAACTTAAATAAGCCAAAAATGTTTCCTATCTTTTCATGCTTGAAAAAGATGCATAAAAACTTAATGGAAAGGTGATTTCACTAACGTTTCCAAACAAAACTAACTCTAATGCACTCAAAGCTGAAAACATATATTTCTTCTTAATGAAAGTAAGATATAGAATTTCGAACAATCATGAACAAAACAAGAAAAAAATCGTTCAACAATGTTTTCGAATAAAGCAAAGGAGAGATAAAACTAAAACTTCTCTTCAAAACAGACAAGGAAACGAAGAACCAATCTTCCCTACCAAGCACTGAGAAATCAGCATGCAAAAGGAAACAAGAATCACCCCAAGCAAATAAAGACTCAAAACAACATGATTCACTCATGCATTCCAAGTCCAAAACAAACCAAAGCATACACAAGAAAATGAAATGTATATTTCCCATTCCAATGAATAATATCTACAGAAAAGAGCAAGAGGTTTAAACCAAAGAAAATAATGTAAAATCCAACACAAGAAACATAAACTCTCTTTGAATGAAGAGGGAATATAACAATCAAAGCAACTGCAGAATATACAATTCATGGCCCCTCATCAAAAATACACTTCATTTTCATCAAAAATTAAGCCCAAAACACACAAAAATAAAAATACAAAGTCTAGAACATAGCCTACCTGGCACAACGCAGATGAAGCTGCTGACAGGTGGTTTTGAGGAAGAACCACTTCTTGCTCACTGGATTCAGGCGATGGCACTGCTTATGGCTAACTAGACTCAGGCGGTGGCACTGCTTCTTGCCAAAGGCACATGTGCAGTTCTCTGCAAAATCCCATAATGCACAGGAGAGTGAAAAAATCAAGTTATAAAGGTCAAAAATCTCATAAAAACTGATGAATCGACCGCAATACAGAGCACAAAAAGTTAAGGTGGCTCAGATCTAAAGAGATCTGAAGGTTTCAAACTAAAACTTTGAGTAGATCAGATGTAGATCTGACTACAAAGATAGGAGGCTGGGGCTTGGATTCGGACCATAGTATTTCAGAAACGAAGGAAGAACAAGACGGATCTATCCCCGGTGGAGTCACAAGATTTGTTATCAAGAATATTGCACCTTCTACGGACAGAAGTTGTTCCTCTGCGTCTGAATGGTTCATATCCAGAACAAATGAGTGAATGACAAAGCATGAAGACCTTCCATGAATGTTGTAGACACCTGGAATACTGCTTCGATCATGAACTTGTGTACCTGCAAACATGTCAAACATACAAGCACATAAAAGCTACCAAAAAATCATCTACATATCCATACTAGTGACTAAGGAATATAGTAATCATATACATGTGAAATCAAAACAACAGATATGTGGGACAGAAATCAGCTTTGCATTAATAATGAATGAAGAAGCTTACAACCATTGCCTTAGTGTTGACAAACTCCTCCATAAGACAAACACTTCATCCCCAAAATCTCCAACGATTTGGTTAATTCACCAGCATAACAATACCATTTAGTTATCCCCCTCAACTATGGATATGAGCTTGTATTTATAAGGCTCAATGGATAGTGATAGTTGAGAGAATTGTGGGTGAGGTGGCTCCAAGATCCTACCAAGGGGGATCTCGAGCTCAAACTAACCCATATTGATAGGGATAAGGGAGGACACGAGGCTCATGATCTAGAAGCCTCGAGAAACTTCTCCTTTTCCCATTTTACCCAGGGTACCGCTTTTGTTCCCTTATGACAGAGTAGTTTAGGTGAGAACCTCTTTAATAAAAAAGCTTATAGGCAGTGGCACCGCTTCTCTACAATGGGTTACAGGCGGTGCTGAAGAAGGTATCGCTCATCAGCCAAAGGGTAAGTGCGGTGCTAGGTTTTTTCAAGTAGAATTAACATCCAGAGCAAGTTTCCACTCTAAGTTTTGGGATTAAGGGCAAACATAGGGGTTAAGGGTCTCATCACATGATGGTGATAGGATTTAGGTATAACATAGATGGTGTTCCCTGCTATGCCAGAGGATATAAGTGTTGTGTCTTTCCTTGTATATTAGATGGTGTGTCCTGCTATGACAGAGGATATAAGTGTTGTGCCTTTCTATGGATAGTAGATGATGTGTCCTGTTATGCCAGTAAATGTAAGTGTTGAGCCTTTCCATGGATGATAGATAGTGTGTCCTATCATGCCAGTGGATGTGAGTGCTTGGCCTTTCTGACATATATGACTGGATTGGTTCCTCTCATAGTCGGATCTGAGTGCTGGGCGTGCCTTTCTGACATGGTGTTGGATGTGTTTCTCTCATGGTCATATGTTAGTGCTAGGTAGGCCATTCTGACTTAGGGTCAGATATAAGAGCTGAAGAATACCTACATAGAGGATAGGCCTACAACCAGCATGAAAAAGGGTTGGTTCTGTATAAATTCCTGTGACGAGAAGAATCAATATATAGCACCAGTGATGATGATCCTGCAGTGATGATCCATCTCGAGTGATGATCTAGATCCAGTGATGATGATCTAGATCGAGTGATGATCCAGATCCAAATGAATATGACTTGAAGATGAAGATGGCAAGAACTCGATGATGATCCAGATGATACAGAGAAGAACACTTGTGCTGATAAATTGTGTCGAGAGAATACCTTCCTAGTTAAGAGGGAGTGTTGATGTATTTGTAACTTCGGAATGTGTTCACTTGTATATCTTATGTATTGTACCCTGATGTTTACTTTGGGAAGTGTCTGTAATGTACTTGAGTCATGCCATGCCCTGATGTTCCTATCGAGAGATTCAATAATGTAAACAAGTCATGTAAAGTCATTGTGGGTAACCCTCCTATTGATCAAGGGTTAAAGTCCCCATAGTTGTGGGGCACTAGGGTTATTAGACTCTCCTAGAGAAGTCAACCCTAGGTGAGTTAATGTAATTCAGGTCATTAGTACCCCATTTTTTGTTACTCAAGCCTACATAACTGAGTTAGGATTACTCGAGCCTACATAACAGAGTTAAAGGTTATGTGAACGAAAGAATATAAATAGAGAGTGACACTCTATATTTATTATACATACACACACACTCACTGGGGCGCATGAGTGAGGGAGAAGAAGCCGAGATCAGAGAAAGATACTACTACTGTCAGGAGATCATCTTACTATTTTTTGGTTTTACTTTTGGTGATGATTCTATCTCTGAAAAATTTGCATGGTTTTCTCCTTTATGGTTTCCCCGAGGAAAATATTTGTGTCTATTGTCTCTTGTGTTTGATTGTTGTGCTTGTTATTCTCTCAGTTAAAGATTATAAGATAATTCTATCTTGAATGATAAAAATCTAACACAACCCGTATATTATACTTATGGATCAGTTCAACACCTAAAATGAGTGGGTGCTCATGTTTGGAAATTTCAATCTCTCTATGATGTAATTATACACATATATTTAAAGATATACAATTATTTTCAGACATTTGTGCACTCTTATGGTTGTTATTATTGTTACTACAAAGTTTTATTTGGTGAAAATATGTCATAAATAAATAATATACATATCTGCACAATTACTTATTCACCCCCCCCCTCTTAGTAATAAGATAAATCCAACAACTCGGTCCAAACTATAAGCTACAAATTAGCTAAATAGTCACTTTCAAATTTGCTTAATGACTATAAATTGTTGCTATAAATTTGGCTTGTATACATTGTTTAAATAATGTTTCATATGTGGGATTTCTTCATAATGTTTCATATGTGGGTAGGCATACTCTCCAATCCCATTTGACATCAATTAAAACACTAGGTCATAGGTGAATTTTCATATTGGTGCATTCTAATTGGTGATCATATTTTACTATGGTCTACTATCTTGTCTAAACATTGGTTGAGTTGCTTCAACACTTCCACAATTTTCCACTATTGGATTGTAGTTTTTAGTCTCATTGAATCTTTCTAGTCATTCTTGGATTTCAATAAAATTATGTTATCTTATTTATGGCAAATCTAGCTTAGACTTCTTCACTTGTTCTTTGTCACTATGTAATAACTAGTCATGTTTGCTAATTGATTACAAGCTAGATCGTTTACATCAATAGACTCAACTTGATCATTCATATTCACATTAGGATTGATCTTCTCACAAACTGTTGCTTCTCCTAAAAAAGTTGTACCGAGTGTATTTACTTTTCATACTTTTCATTTTTATGCACTCTAATTGGTGATCATATCTAACTATGTCTGATATCTTGATTAACTTTGTTGAAACTAGTTTCTTAAGATGCTCCACATTAACAACTATCAATTCCTTAAATACATCATGTACACACATATCCAAGTCATAATAACTAGCAATTGCACCTGATGATGCAAAAACTACATCGTAATGAGGCAAGTGGAAGCGATGTCATTATGAGAAAACTTATGAAGTGGAAACCTTGAAATTAAAGGAAGTGTATAAAATGTTAAATGTACAAAATATGCAAGAAAATCTGAAAGTATTTATATTATAAAACAATATAAAATCCATTATATTTTGGTGGAAACATTATACCTTCCATATGCGGGATATCAGAGATTGTAGTTCAATAGAGAAATGTTGCAATTTGGATAGATTTGATAGGCTCGACATGAATATTAGAGAATATCCCATGGAATAATATTTGTTTAATTGGATTTTTTTTATAAATTTTCCGAAAAGGTTGGCAAATTCAAAATTAAATTTTGGATATATAGATGAAATAAAACTTCTATGGCCCAAGCCATATTTGGAAAAAACATTCATTCTTGCTTGAATTTTCCCAAATAACAACTTTTTATTTAAGATACAAAAGTGAAAGATAGATTTTACAACCTTTACTATATAACACTAGTAAAAAATGCACATAAATTTTTGAAAAATCAAGAATTCCCTATTTAATTTGTTTTCCAAATTTTATTGAGAAACCTATGTTTCATTAGAAATTTGATGCCAATATGTTCCATCTTAAATAGAATATGAATAAAGTAAAATTTGACATTATGGTGAAATAGAGGGTGCATTTTAGCATGTGAAATTTTATGGCATAGTTTTTATAGTAAGTACCATACACAAAACATAGGGAAGTGCTCGGGGATTTTTCCAACAAAGTTTACCTTGGAAAAGAAAAGGTTACTTAAAACTTGGAAAATGTTTTAGTTTCCAAAACTGGTAGAATTTTTAGAATAGTACCTTCAAAATTCTTGGAATGGGGAGTGAGCATAACATATATATATATATATATATATATATATATATATATATATATCAAATGCAAAAACCTATTATAAAAAAGAATGCCATGGATTATGCATAAACTTGGAAACCTAAGAAATAGGACATGTCCCTTGGGGGTGGCATGTTCGTATCTCATGTGTCGAACACAGATATGATAAGACATGTGTCCAACATGTGTTTGGGATGTGTTCCAAAATAGGACACATGCCAAACGCATGTCCAACACATGCCAAAGTGTCTAACAAGTGTCCTAGATGTGTCCTAGTCTAAAAACTCTTTTTCAATATGTTTTCTCACTTTTAGTTGTATGGAAAGAACTGTCATAGTCTCTCATTGTGCATGTAAAGGTTTAAATAAATATTTGAAGGGATTTAAGTGTTTTTTAAATGTTATAGTCCCTAAAAAAATGGATATATATAATCATTTCCCACCATGCCCTGTTTTCGAGGATGTCATGTCTCGTGTTGATACTCATATTTTTATGTCCTATGTGTCACATGTCCTCATGTCATGTGACTTAGCTGGTAAAGTATGTGATTTGTTGCTAGTATCTCCACACATGCAGTCAAGATGACAAACACTGATTCCAAATATTTTGCGAAAGAGCAAAGAGTGGCCAACAAATACAAGATAAACAAAAGAAATAAGAAAATAAACTTGCTATAACTTAGACTACGTGTTTGACTATGTCTGTCGTGTTTTAAGATGCATGCTCATTCATAACATTGTTTTCACTTTTCAAAGATAGTTTATGCCAGTACATTTGACATTCACTTCAAATGAACCTATTAGAATAATATATGAAATCCCATGAGGATATTGAAAAATCACAAGACAAGAAATAAGCCAAAAACGTGCATAATCTAGAGGGCACAAAGAACTCCCAAGAGGGAGCTCCTCATTAGTATACAAAGACAGACCATGTGGCACAGCTACAAGGAAATAAGTGCACACGTACACTCAAATAATAAGGCAACATACCAAGTTATGTTGCCAAAGGTACACTCAAAAACTATATAGCATACTAGATGATGATGTTAAATATAAAATACATATTTTAAATTCTACCTCAATTATAGTAATGTGATTGTGTGTGCACCACTTTATTTGAATAGAAATAACATTAACATGACACCAATTTTGATATAAGACCAATAAACAACTTTTAGATGATCAAATCCATACATGATTGTGGAAAATCCTATCACTTCATGATTATTTAAACTTGAAATAAGAAGAGAAAAAATAAATGGTTATTGAAGTTTCAAGAGGAAAGCTATTTATAGAACATATACCTAATTATTAAAAAGAAAGCATATCAATACAAATGAGAAATAATTAATTATATAAATATTATTTCGGTCAGTTTTAAGTCTTGACTTCTACTACATTTACTCTAGTGGCATTTCAATTTGAATTCCATTTCTTATAACACATAGGTACCCTTCACAGATAATCCTACTTCATATCGAGAGTTTGGAAAAATAATTCCACCGAACTCCCTAACAACCAAATTATAGTCCTGACTCCTTATCGAGTAGATGTATGAACAAGCAACAATGTAGAGATGATGTTGATAGTTCCACTTTGATGACTTCATTATCCTAATATTGCTCCACCATTGAGCACTTGGTATTGAACCACATAAGGGCCATGCCATATTTTGCTTAAAAGTTGAAGTTCCCATCCATGATGTCATTTTGGAAACATGCTTCATAAAAACAAGTCTATCTTTCCTTCCATGATGAAAAAACTGCACTTCATTGAATGACTGCTCATGAGTCTATCAACAAACGGGGAAAATTTTGAGTAGTTAATAAAGCAAGTATATGGTGTTCACATAGCGATTATTTTTCCGATAAGTTCCAAAAAATTATTGTTTTCTACAAGTGTGAAAAATTTATGTCTGTCATGTAATGCTAGAATCAATCATTTTTTACCAATACTAGAAAAGAAAATAGAAATAGAAAAACAAATGATCCAAATAAAAGTAGACAAACCAGTGCATATAACACAACCTACACATTTTCAGGCAATCATTGGCTTTACAATAGAAACAAAGGCTACTTTCCAACCATTGCCAAAAAATGAAAAAACCATTGATAGTTAGAAACGGATTTACTATGTGAACACAACATCCACAGATTCTGTCAATACCCCAAATTTTCACAAAAATTTAAAATTTTGAAATAACATAAAATGCTGGCAGTTTATTAACAGTTAACGGTTAGCAAAAAGAGAAACATTTAATAGATTAATTTGCATAAACTCAATTATGCTAACTCGGCAGTTTTCTTATTAACACAATCTTAAGTTTAACTTGTGCATTAATTCTATATTTGGTTTACTAATGAGTTCTATTTATGACAGTAGGTGAAATATGACTTTGAATTCTGGGGCTTACTTAGCATTTATGCTAACGCAGATGGATTATTTGTTCTTACAGGTATACAGGTATAAATGACCGAGTATCGTCTTTAAAATTCATAAAGCATCCTGCAATATTTCTATTTGCAATTAATAAGCTTAGATTATAAGTTGTTGTAATCCAACCTACTTCCGTAAGGTAACACTGTTTGTTTTCTTCTGTTTCTATAGTAAACGAAGTTCAGATGATTGTATTTCTTCCTGTAGAGTATGTAGCGGTAGTACTACTTCCTTTGGTTCTGAGCAGTTTATTTTATCTGCTTTATATTCTTTATATTCAAAATGCATACCCTAGCAATTCTATATTACATTTCTTGTATTAGGTTCTATTTAATAACAACTTCCAGGGTTGGTGTTTTTGTTATCGAGCCAATATTTTCATCTTATGTTAACCTTAGTAATTTGGCACAAATGTAAAACTATACTCCAAGTAATGAGAAACTGCCACAACTTCTAAGCTAAGATTTCATGGATCTGTATTAAGTAAAAGAGTTCATATGAAAATGTTGTTACATTTCACTTTGCCATTACATAGTTTGCTATCAAAACTTTGCTAGTTTTTAAGATTTAAAAAAATGTGCATAAACTATTTGTTTATCGACATAAAAGGTTTTATCAGTGTTACATTTGCATAATACTTATGGTCCTACCCAAACGACACTATGAAAATTACTCAAGTTGAATGATGTGTAATCATTTACACCACCATGAAAGGAACTAGAACTAATAGATAGTTATTCTTACACTATTCATTAAATTGTTTATAAGTCAATGAATTCATAATTTATCTTAAAATACTATAAGTAACACTTAGTTATTACACCTTATTTCACAATGATGATATTACTATAAGCTTTGACGGTTTGTAACTATTCAAAAAAAAAAGGGGTTAATACTCACATATATACTATGCATATAACTAACGATAATGTTAATATAACTTTGTAACGTCTCCCCACGATACTCATTAGTATAACTTACTATGTAAAAAGAAACATAATCCTCACTGGCTTTTACTAGCGATATCTCATAACATTGGTTATCGATAAATTATATAAGGTATTTCTTTTGGGTTACGAGGCTTAAGGATTATGTTATGTATTAAGTCAATGTTATAATAACGTTGCAAACCCACACCAATGATGAGCTAAATAATAACGTTAAACAATTATCATAACATATGAAACCCATGCAAACTATAGAGATCATATGCTATTTGATGAAATCATTAGGTGATTAAATGATTATTGTGAAACACAGGTGACTATGGAAAGTTGACCCACTGCATGATTATAATGTTGCGACCACGTGGAAGTTTATTGGCCATGCACTGGTTGCATAAATAGTTGTTAACCCTAACCCTCAGCTTATTCGATCTCCGACATTTGCGTTGGCCCTATGGGCTGCTTTGCTAGCTTCCATGGCAGTTGTGAGTGGAAAGTAGTTGCAGAGGCTCCCTCGCTGGTGTTTGTCGTGTCTTAATCCATTGAGTTGGGTTCTATCATTCACCTTCACTGTAATTTCTTTCTTTTGGTCAAAGTTCACTGCCCTCCTTGCACAAGGCTTTACTGTCCGCTTGCGTCTTCTTTTTCTGTCCTTCTATTGTGGTCTGTCATTGGTGAAAGCTTGAGCTTATTTTGTGTGATTGCAAAGCTCCTTCACTGTAGGGTTTTAGTTTTCCTACTTGTATGCTGGTAACAGTCTGACTCCATGCTTATTGACTTCTTCACAGCCTTTGCTCAGGCTTACCCACACCTTTGCTGATAGCTGTGAAAAACACCAGAGTCTCATCGTCTCCATCCTCAGCGAAAATGAGGGCTTGGCTCTTTTTAGCGTTGATTGTGGTGTTACTATTCGTCCAGGGCTCCATCGCTTTCACTTCAATTTAAGGTGAGTAAAAAAAATAATTAAGAGCTATTGTTATTTATTGTTCTTTTCCGCATAAGGGTTTCTGATTTTTAAATAACTTTGGTTCTTTATACTGCAGGTTGGCTCGTCTCCAAGGTTGACTATCATGTTGTATAGATGGCTCCATGAATCATTCACGGTCAGCTCCAGTTTCGAATATGGTTTCCCTTGCTTGTACAGACTCTTGCAGTTGGAAAAGTCTCGGCCGTGTTGCACCCAGTATTAGGTTGTTGTTCCTCGTTTTTTATAATTTTTATTTTGATTAAACCCTTGTTGTTCGCAAGGTGACTTCGGCTTTAAGCTGTCTTGTAAATCTCTCCTCTCTTATTAAGGTTGAACTTACAGTTTTGTAATATTATGTTTATACTTGTTCATACTCAAAAGCACGATGGGGATACTCGGCTCTTAGCTAAGTTTTTGTACCTTGTTAATGTTTTGACTTAAATTCGGCCTTCAAGCTCGTGGATATAATGTAAATATTTTTAGGAAAGTCTGTCTTAAACTTAAATTCATTCTCTTTTATGTAATTGTACTTTATCTCTGTGTAAATGAATTTAAATTGTTCTTTTAATGGTTATATAAAAAGAAATAAGTTTACTGCTTATCTTGGGTTACTACTGTAATGGTTTTGTAGATTTTAAAGAAACTCAGTAATTTTAGCTCAAATTTACGAGCTAGGGTTTTAACCCTATTTAACTTGTAAAAAAATATTTTCTATATTGTTAATAGATAGATTAGATTACTGTTAATAGAATTTTAAACCAATTCAGTACTCAAGGATTTCCAGGTTAGGGTTTAACGAATTAAATTCGGGTTCTTACTTTAAAATTCCTTCATTTTGTTTAAAGAATTGTTAATTTATAAACGATATTATTTATGTAATACTATTATCTGTATATAATATAAATACTTAAGCTTGTATTTGTGCATACACTTATTTAATAAAGACTGTGAGTAATCTGTATTAGTTTAGTTCATTCAGTAGTATTATTTCGATTAGCTTACTAAGAAATGAAATAAGGGTTACGACCCTCTCATTATTCCTTTACATGCATAATTTGTTTACAAAACCATTTCTTGTTATAATACTTATTAATTTAAACATAAATTACTGTTATATCTTAGTTATTTTAATTATATAAATAAATTACTGTTGGAGCTATATAGTTCTCTGTTAAGATACTCTTTATCTTTAGATTAATTTGTCTTTAGAAATATATATGTTACTAAACTCTATCTAGGGTTCGAATAGTTGTGGGATGAGTTTATTATTATTATCAGTAAAAGAAATAAACTCAAGGAACCATACTCTATTATTTGCTTAACATAAAAAGATAGGCATTATATCTGATTTGTTTCTATCTTCTCTGTTTCAGGATAGTAGTGTAGTTTACAGAAGAAAGTATTGTATAAAAGAAATAACTAACCTACTTGAAAAACTCATGAATATAATACATTTCTATTAGTAAAAAATAATATGACTATTTCTTTTTCTAACATTTTTAATACACAGTCTGGTTTTAACAATAAACCTAACTAGGAAGATTAATATTCTTTTTTTGAAAGCAACTATCTATAGAAGGAAAAAGATTCCAACATTCTGAAATACATAATAATTTTATTCAAATCAGATTTCTATCATATCTTTCATCTATTTAAATTTTACTGCATGTGCTAGAGTACGGTCTGGTCCATTCCAGATGAGGAAAAACACAAGTTAGGATTATTTCATCCAATACAGATTCAATATTCAAATAACTAAAAGATTACAAGCTTTAACAGTTCACTACAAAACATGTAAATCGTTCATTATTCATTCATTCTCAGATATTAACTTTTAACACAGTAAATAAAAGACTGTAGAAACCGTTTTAAGGTGGACAACAAAAGCGTTGGGAGGCCGTTCCTCCCTACCAACTCTTGGAGAGTGCTCAAACAGTGACTTCTCAGGACCCCCAAGCCTGTTTCTGGTCTCCTTGGCTGAGAACTGGTGGAGCATGCAACAAGATACTAGTCCAATGACTCAATACTAACTCTACACTCGGCAGTAAGATCCTTCAGCTGAAAAGCTGCACTAGATCACTTTCTGCAGTTGACCCCTCAAACACTTTCCACAAATTCCCTTCCTAATGAAATCCTTTGAAGTACATTCACCTGAATGATTCTCTTCCTGGAATGAGTAGCCTCAGCTCTCTTCAATCGGTATTTTTATTAATATTGCCTAGGTATTTTTGGGTTAATTGTCATTAATTGAGCCACCTGCTCTGATCCCACTTTCTTGGGGGATCATGACCCCAAATGTAGGGAGGTTGCCACCTGCAACATTGGAAGTGTTTGAGGATGCTGCCACTTGTCTATTTTCTCTCCACCCAGTCTCCTCCATCAACTTGACCAGTAAACACTCTTTTAACAACTCTCCCAAGTTGTTGTCTCCACTTTTATTTATTTATAATTAAAATATTCAGAATTACATTCACACCCTTGACTCTGCTAAGTCATCATTTACAACTTAGCATAAATTTTAACATATTTTCTTGAAATAAAATCAAATATGATAATTTTTTTTTTTACAAAATTGGGGCATGTGACATACACACCCTCTTAAAATATACATCATCCTCGATGTTATTTATTATTCATCCTCAGAATTCCCCTGGAACATAATTGGATATGCATCTCACATTTTACTTCCCAATTCCCAGGTGGCTTCCTCTGGACTAAGGTGATTCCATTGCACCTTCACCTGTCCATTGGTGCGATTCCAAAGTGTAATCTCCCTCCTCCCGAGGATAAAGTCCGGTTCCACCAGAAAATCTCCTTCTGGTTCCACCTGTACATCATTCCAGTTAACAACATAAGTAGCATCATGAACATATTTCTTTAAAACGGAAATGTGAAAAACATTATGTACTCTTAAATTAGGTGGTAATCCTAATTGATAAGCTACTTGTCCAATCCTAGACAGAATTTCAAATGGGCCACAGTAACAAGGTGCCAATTTTGCACAACTCCCCAATATCAAAGAGCTCTTTTTGGGCCTTACCTTGATGAACACATGTTCACCTACCTGAAACTCCTTTGGATTTCTTTTTAAGTCTGCTTAACTTTTCTGCCGATCCTGTGCCACTTTCAGATTTCCCTGCACTTGTTTTACAATTTCTTCCATTTTGTTTAACAGTTCTAGACCTAATACCAATCTATCTACTGGATTACTCCAAGAGATAGCAGTATGACATTTCCGTCCATTTAAAATTTCAAAAGGACTAAATCTGACTGATGTTTGATAATTATTATTATAAGCAAATTCTACCAGATGTAAATAGTGTTCCCATTTACCGGGTTGGTCTTTCACATACAGTCTTAATAGATCTTCTAATACTTGGTTTACCCTTTCAATTTGTCCATCTGTTTGAGGATGGAAAGAAGTACTGAAATTTAATGTGGTGTTTAACCCTTTAAACAAAGACTTCCAAAAGTTTCCTGTAAACTTAGGATCTCTATCTGAGATTATGACTTTTGGTACTCCATGTAATCGGAAAATCTGTTTTAGAAAAATATCAGTTATGTTTGCAGCTTTATAGGTAGTTTTAATAGGTATAAAGTGAGCTTCTTTGCTTAACTTATCAACTACTACCATGATAGAATCATTTTGATTTTTATTTTTAGGCAGCCCAGTAATAAAACCTAGACTAATTATCTCCGATTTCCATCTAGGAATAGGTAATGGCTAAAGCAAATCAGTTGGGTGTTGATGTTCAGTTTTTACTCATTGACATTCAAAACACCTAGCAATATATTCTGCTACTTCAGTTTTCATATTTGGCCATAAATACTCTTTTCTTAACATAGTTATAGTCTTTTGATAACTTGGATGACCTAAATATGGTTTTTTATGAATTTCATCCAGAATTAACAGCTTAACTTTAGGTACGTTAGGTACATACATCCTATCTTTATAAAGTAAAAATTCTTTTTCATTTAAACTGTAACATTTAATTAAGTTTTTTGTTGGATTTTCTTTAGCTTTAGCTTGCAAATTCTGGTAAATTTCATCTTGTTCTATTCCTTCTTTAAGTTGTTCATTCAAGTCTGAAACATAGGTGCTGATAGCTACTGCAAAATTCAGCCTTGCATTCCTACTTAATGAATCAGCAACTTTATTTTCTTTACCTTTTATATGATGAATTTCAAAATCATACTCGCTTAAGAAATCTAACCACCTAGCTTGTCTGGCATTTAAATTTGGTTGGTCTAAAAGATACTTCAACCCTTTATTGTTAGTCATTAAAACAAATTTTCTGCCACTTAGGTGATGTCGCCACATCTTTAAGGTATGTATTACAGCTACTAATTCCAGATCATATGTTGCATAATTCTTTTCATGAACTTTTAACTTTCTAGACTCATAGGCAATAACATGCCCTTCTTGATTCAGAACACCACCTAAGCCATCATTACAAGCGTCAGTGCATACTACAAATTCTTTATTAGGATCTGCTATTCTTAAAATAGGTGCGCTGGTTAATGAATTTTTTAAGTTTTTAAATCTTTTTTCACATTTTTTATTCCAGTCAAACTTATTTCCCTTCTTCTGCAAGGAAGTTATTGGATTTGCTATCCTCGAAAAACCTTCAATGAACCTCTGGTAGTAACCAGTAATGCCCATGAAAGATCGAACATCCGTCACATCCTTAGGAACTGGCCAATCTTCGAATGCCCTTATCTTTTCAGGATCTATGAAAATTCTTTCCTTGGTCACTACGTGACCTAAATACTGAATCTTATCCTTGAAGAAATCACATTTACTAAACTTTGCGAAGAGTTGATGTTCTCGCAGCTCTTGCAAAACAATTTTTAGATGTTCTTTATGTTCTTCTTCAGTTTTTTAATTGATTAGAATGCCGTCGATAAACACGACCAAAAACTTATCTAAATACTTATGCATCACGTTGTTCATTAAACACATGAAAATAGTTGGGGCATTAGTAATCCCAAATGGCATTATGACAAATTCGTAATGACCATATCTAGTTCTGAAAGCTGTCTTAAAGATGTATTCATCTTTAATCATTACTTGATGATATCCAGACCTTAAATCTATTTTTGAAAACACCGTGGCTCCACGTACTTGATCAAATAGATCATCTATGCGGGGTAACGGATATCAATTTTTGATGGTCGTCTTCTTTAACTGACAGTAATCTATGCAAAGTCGCATAGTTCTGTCCTCCTTCTTAACGAAGATGACAAGCGCCCCCCAGGGAGACACACTTGGTCGAATATACTTTTTATCAATTAATTATTTTAATTGAGATTTTAATTCATTAAGTTTGAGTATGTTCATTCGATAAGGGGCCTTTGAGCTAGGTATTGCACCCGGTAACAACTCAATGGTGAAATCCAATTCCCTTTTTGGAGGTAATCCTGGAATTTCTTCCGGGAATACATCAACATATTCTTTTAAGACTGGTATGTCTTCCACTTTTAACTTATCTATTTTAATTATACTTTCCTCATCAATAATTCTTACTGCATAAGCTTTACATCCCTTTCTAACAGCTCTCTTAAGCTGTAGGGCAGAAATATGCCTTATGGTGGTTTTCTAAATATTCCTTTAATACTTACTGGTTTTTCATCACTGCTTAAGCATGTGAAAGTTTTATCATAACAGTTCAAAATTACTCTATTTTGTTCTAACCAGTCCATACCAATCAGCAAATCATAAGAACCAAGAGGCAAAACATTAAGTTTAACAACAGTTTCAAATTTATCCATAACTATTGCACATTCTTTAACAAAACAAGTTACTTTTCTTTAAACACCAGTTGCCAACTGAACTAACCATGAATTCTCAAATTTTTCAATAGATAACTTATATTTTTCTACTATTTGGGGTGCAATATAACTGACACTAGCTCCTGGATCAATCAAAATAGTTACAAGGGTCTGATTTATCATACCTTCTACTTCCACCATGGAAGTCTGATATTTAGCTTGTCGGTTCTCCAAGGCTGCATTGATTCTAGGTATGCTCCTTGCTAGTTCCCCAACGGTCATCTCCTCCTGTATGGTATGAATGTTGCTAATAGTCTTCTTCCGATTTGGATAGACTGAAGCATAGTGTGTGCCATTACACTCCCAGCACTTGATAGGCTCTTTGCGCTCAAAATTCTTGGTAAAATTTCCCTGATTATTTACAAATTCCTTACCTTTAGGATTGTTCTAGTTGTTGGGTGTATTGTTCCTATTTCCTTAGAAGTTCTTGTTATTAGGATATTTTTTGGCCTTATTATTCTTAGAATTTTTATTAGGCACAAAATCCTTCTTCTTTTATTCAAACTGATTATTATTTTTCTTAGCCTTCCAGTTGGCCAAGCTTTCTTTCTTTTGATTCTGCTCAAAACAGAAGTTAGCTTTTCTCATAGCTTCCTCTAAGGTCTTTGAGTTATCATATTCAATTCTATCTTTAATATGATAAGGTAGACAACTAAGGAATCGTTGTACCTTTGGTTTCTTATCTACAAGGTATGGTACATACCTAAGTAGACTTAAGAACTTGTTGTTTAGATCCTTCATTGTCATTGATCCTAACTTCAACTCATAAAACTCTTTGGCTCTCTCCTCATAATACTGCTCAGACAAGAATTTATTTTTGAAATACCTCTTAAAGGTACTCTGGTTTACATTTTTCTCTTTTATTCCCTTAACTCTTTTCAAGTCCTGCCACCAAATCTCAGCCTTTCCTGACAGGTTATATATAGCCATTCTAGCCTTTAACTGGTTAGAATAGTTATATATTTGGAAGTGCTTCTTCATCCCAAATAACCAGGATTCAGCTTCCTCCCCCTTATCAGTCTCTCCATTAAAGGTTGGTGGTTTTATCTTTTTGAATTCTCTAAAAATCTCCTCATAAGGTTTGTATTTCCTCTTTTTAGTGTACTGATTATCATCACTATTGTCACTGGTAGTATGATAGTTTCATTGTTCACCAAACACTTCAGAAGCCGAACTACTTTCAGTTTTAGTATGTTTCATCTTTTTAGATTTACATTGATGACTGGTATCTTCTGATTTGGTTCTTCTACCCCTACCCTTAGTTTGAAACTTCTCAGTTATGATCCGATTAAGCTCTTCTTGAGCCCTCAGAATCCTTTCATTTTCTCACTTTACAGACTCCAATTCAGTTTTTAGGTCCTTTACAGTTTGTAACAATTCTAAGGAATTGGTAGTTAAATCCTCTGGTATAGGATCTTTTGGTAGATTTCTTGTTTCAGTAAATAGAGACTCTTCCTCTACATACTCTTCCAGCCTTTCCACACCTTCCTGTTAAACTTCAGAAAACAATTCTCTGTAGAATAACATTTAAAAGAAAAAATACGTCAGTATAATAATTCAGTTACTGTTTCCTAAAAGCTAGTTGGGCTCCATCAAGGCCTAGTGTTTGAACCTTGTGCTCTGATACCACATGTCAATACCCCAAATTTTCACAAAAATTTAAAATTTTGAAATAACATAAAATGTTGAGACTGCAGTTTATTAACAGTTAACAGTTAGCAAAAAGAGAAACAGTTAATAGATTAATTTGCATAAACTCAATTATGTTAACTCATTAGTTTTCTTATTAACACAATCTTAAGTTTAACTTGCACATTAAATCTATATTTGGTTTATTGATGAGTTATATTTATGAACGTAGGTGAAATCTGACTTTGAATTTTGGGGCTTACTTAGCATTTATGCTAACACAGATGGATTATTTGTTCTTACAGGTATACAGGTATAAATGACCGAGTATTGTCTTTAAAATTCATAAAGCATCCTACAATATTTCTATTTGCAATTAATAAGCTGAGATTATAAGCTGCTGTAATCCAACCTACTTCCGTAAGGTAACACAGTTTGTTTTCTTCTGTTGCTATAGTAAATGAAGTTCAGATGATTGTATTTCTTCCTATAGAGTATGTAGCGACAGTAATACTTCCTTTGGTTCTGAGCAGTTTATTTTATCTGCTTGATATTCTTTATTTTCAAAATGCATACCCTAGCAATTCTATATTACATTTCTTGTATTAGGTTCTATTTAAGAACAACTTCAAGGGTTGGTGTTTTTCTTATCGAGACAATCTTTTCATCTTATGTTAACCTTAGTAATTTGGTAAGAATGTAAAACTATACTCCAAGTAATGAGAAACTGCCACAACTTCTAAGATAAGATCTCATGGATCTGTATTAAGTAAAAGAGTTCATAGGAAAATGTTCTTACATTTCACTTTTCCAATACATAGTTTGCTATCAAAACTTTGCTAGTTTTTAAGATTTAAAAAAATGTGCATAAAATATTTGTTTATTGACATAAAAGGTTTTATTAGTGTTACATTTGCATAATACTTATGGTCCTACCCAAACGACACTATGCAAATTACTCAAGTTGAATGCTATGTAATCATTTACACCACCATGAAAGGAACTGGAACTAATAGATAGCTATTCTTACACTATTCATTAAACTGTTTATAAGTCAATGAATTCATAATTTATCTTAAAATACTATAAGTAACACTTAGTTATTACACCCTTTTTCATAATGATGATATTACTATAAGCTTTGATGGTTTGTGACTATTCAAAAAAAAAGGGTTAATACTCACATATATACTATGCATATAACTAACAATAATGTTAATATAACTTTGTAACGTCTCCCCACGATACACATTAGTATAACTTACTATGTAAAAAGAAACATAATCCTCACTAGCTTTTACTAGCAATATCTCATAACATTGGTTATCGATCAATTATATCAGGTATTTCTTTTGGGTTACGAGGCTTAAGGATTATGTTATGTATTAAGTCAACGTTATAATAACCTTGCAAACCCATGCCAATGATGAGCTAAATATTAATGTTAAACAATTATCATAATATATGAAACCCATGCAAACTATAGAGATCATATGCTATTTGATGAAATCATTGGGTGATTAAATGACTATTGTGAAATGCAGGTGACTATGGAAAGTTGACCCACTGCATGATTATAATGTTGCAACCATGTGGAAGTTTCTTGGCCATGCACTGGTTGCAAAAATAGTTGTTAACCCTAACCCTTGGCTTATTCGATCTTTGACATTTGCGTTGGCCCTATGGGCTGCTCTGCTAGCTTCCATGGTGGCCGTGAGTGGAAAGTAGTTGCAGAGGCTCCCTCGCTGGTATTTGTCATGTCTTACTCCATTGAGTTGGGTTCTATCATTCGCCTTCACTGTAATTTCTTTCTTTTGGTCCGATTTCACTGCCCTCCTTACACATGGCTTTACGGTCCGCCTATGTCTTCTTTTTTTGTCCTTCTATTGTGTTATGTCATTGGTGAAATCTTGAGCTTATTTTGTTTGATTGCAAAGCTCCTTCGTCGTAGGGTTTTAGTTTTCCTGCTTGTATGTTGGTAACAGTCCGACTCCATTCTTATTGACTTCTTTGCAGCCTTTGCTCAAGCTTACCCACACCTCTGTTGATAGTTGTGAACAACACCAGAGTCCCGTCGTCTCCATCCTCAGCAAGAATGAGGGTTTGGCTCTTTTTAGAGTTGGTCATGGTGTTACTGTTCATCAAGGGCTCCATCGCTTTCACTTCAATTTAAGGTGAGTAAAAAAAATAATTAAGAGCTATTGCTATTTATTGTTCTTTTCTGCATAAGGGTTTCTGATTTTTAAATAACTTTGGTTCTTTATACTGCAGGTTGGCTCATCTCCAAGGTTGACCATCGTACTGTATAGATGGCTCCACGAATCGTTCACGGTAAGCTCTGGTTTCGAATATGGTTTCCCCTGCTTGTACAGACTCTTGTAGTTGGAAAAGTCTCGGCCGTGTTGCACCCAGTATTGGGTTGTTGTTCTCCGTTTTTATAATTTTTATTTTGATTAAACCCTTGTTGTTCGCAAGGTGACATCGGCTTTAAGCTATGTCTTGTAAAGCTCTCCTCTCATATTAAGGTTGAACTTATAGTTTTGTAATATTATGTTTATACTTGTTCATATTCCAAAGCACGATGGGGATACTCAGCTCTTAGCTGATTTTTTGTACCTTGTTAATGTTTTGACTTACATTCGGCCTCCGGGCTCGTGGATATAATGTAAATATTTTTAGGACAGTCTGTCTTAAACTTAAATTCGTTCTCCTTTATGTAACTGTAGTTTATCTCTGTGTAAATGAATTTAAATTGTTCTTTTAATGGTTATATAAAAAGAAATAATTTTACTGCTTATCTTGGGTTACTACTGTAATGGTTTTGTAGATTTTAAAGAAACTCAGTAATTTTTGCTCAAATTTATGAGCTAGGGTTTTAACACTATTTAATTTGTAAAAAGATATTTTCTATATTGTTAATAGATAGATTAGATTACTTTTAATAGAATTTTAAACCAATTCAGTACTCAAGGATTTCCAGGTTAGGGTTTAATGAATTAAACTCTGGTTCTTACTTTAAGATTCCTTCATTTTGTTTAAATAATTGTTAATTTATAAACAATATTATATATGTAATACTATTATCTGTACATAAGATAAATACTTAATCTTGTATTTGTGCATACACTTATTTAATAAAGACTATGACTAATCTGTATTAGTTTAGTTTATTCAGTAGTATTATTTCGGTTAGCTTACTAAGAAATGAAATAAGGGTTACGACCCTCTCATTATTCCTTTACATGCATAATCTATTTACAAAACCATTTCTTGTTTTAATACTTATTAATTTAAACATAAATTAATGTCGTATCTTCATTATTTTAATTATATAAATAAATTACTGTTGGAGCTATATAGTTCTCTGTTAAGATACTCTTTATCTTTAGAAATATATATGTTACTAAACTCTATCTAGGGTTCGAATAGTTGCGGGTTAAATTTATTATTATTATTAGTAAAAGAAATAAACTCAAAGAACCATACTCTATTCTTTGCTTAACATAAAAAGATAGTCATTATATCTGAGTTGTTTCTATCTTCTATGTTTCAGGATAGTAGTGTAGTTTACAGAAGAAAGTACTGTATAAAAGAAATAACTTATCTACTTGAACAACTTGTGAATATAATACATTGCTATTAGTAAAAAATAATATGACTATTTCTTTTTCCAGCATTCTTAATACACAGTCTGGTTTTAACAATAAACCTAACAAGGCAGATTAATATTCTTTTTTTGAAAGCAACTATCTACAGAAGGAAAAAGATTCCAACATTCTGAAATACATAATAATTTTATTCAAATCATATTTCTATCATATCTTTCATCTGTTTAAATTTTACTGCCTATGCTAGAGTACGGTCTGGTCCATTCCAGACGGGGAAAAACACAGGTTAGGATTATTTCATCCAATACATATTCAATATTCAAATAACTAAAAGATTACAAGCTTTAACAGTTCACTACAAAACATGTAAATCATTCATTATTCATTCATTCTCAGATATAAACTNGTTTTAAGTTGGACAAAAACAGCGTTGGGAGGCCGTTTCTCCCTACCAACTCCTAGAGAGCGCTCAAACAGCAACTTCTCAAGACCCCCGAGCCTGTTTCTAGTCTCCTTGGCTGAGAATTGGTGGAGCATGCAACAAGATACTAGTCCAATGACTCAATACTAACTCTGCACTCAGCAGTAAGATCCTTCAGCTGAAAAGCTACACTAGATCACTTTCTGCAGTTTACCCCTCAAACACATTCCATAAATTCCCTTCCCAATGAAATCCTCTGAAGTACATTCACCTGAATGATTCTCTTCCTGGAATGAGCAGCCTCAGCTCTCTTCAATGGGTATTTTTATTAATATTTCCTAGGTATTTTTGGGTTAATTGTCATTAATTGAGCCACTTGCTCTGATCCCACTTTCTTAGGGGATCATGACCCCAAATGTAGGGAGTTTGCCACCTGCAACATTGGAAGTGTTTGAGGATGCTACCACTTGTCTATTTGCTCTCCACCCAGTCTCCTCCGTTAACTTGACCAATAAACACTCTTTTAACAACTCTCCCAAGCTGTTGTCTCCACTTTTATTTATTTATAATTAAAATATTTAGAATTACATTCACACCCTTGACTCTGCTGAGTCACCATTTACAACTTAGCATAAATTTTAACATATTGTCTTGAAATAAAATCAAATATGATAATTTTTTTTTTTTACAAAATTGAGGCATGTGACAGATTCTATGATTGCTTTTTTCTTTGTAATGATATAAAAGAACTTTTAAATCTAAACTCGGTCTAACCTTCTAGTTGAGTTGTCCTTAAGTTGATTTTATCATCAAATAAAAGTAACAACCATTGAAATTTCTAATTGATTGTTGGAATGAGTTGTTCCTTGTCATTTCTGTGAATCTTGGGTAGCATGATCATTTAAAATTAATATTGGCATTGTTCTCATTAGATATGGGTAAAAATATAGCATCATCACTTAAATTAAAGCAAATAATAACCTCATCGTACGGTTAAATTTTAGTATTTAAAATGATGCTAAATTCAAGGGACAACTTGAACATTTTCAACTACAATAACCTGCCAATTTTTTTGAATCTATAATTTTCCTTTATAAATTGCATACATGTCATGTATCAATTAATCAATTCATAAACAAGGATTGAACACATCACATATGTATCAACAAAAATCCATAAACTCGGCATGAACTATATGTAACGCACCCACACATTACATAGCTACACAGATAATAATATGTAGCTAGAATCACACATAGAGTGCTACAAAGGCTCTATAACCAATCTATAATACATAATCATATTACATGTCAATAAATAAAATTTATTTCTTAAGAAGTAAGGGACTCTCCACTGATTCTCCACAACAAAAACTTATCAATTACTAGATTGGAATCACATGAAAATTAGGCTGAAATTATTTAATTAATTAATAGTTAGCACCATTCAACTCACCATTGCAGAAGCATAGTCAACTATAGGTTTTTTTTTTTTATTCATTAAATTTAGTTAATCAGTTAATTAATTAACATTATAAAAAAGTATCAATAGTTATTACCGCCTCCCCGACTTGACCAACTTGACCATACCTTCCTGACGTTTCTAACATTGGTAGTCAGATAATGGAACTGCATAACAGGTCCCTAATGAAACCAACTCAACATTCCCACTCCGACGTCTAAATCCCGAGTTACCTGACATTGGAACATCGGACCTTGAAAGTTGACACTGGATAAACAAAATTACCAACAAATTTTCTGACACTGACATCAGTGTCACCACCCCAGTGTCAAAACTTCACCATTTCACATGCACTTAGTGCTATCACTCTCTGACTCAGAGGTTGAAAGTTGGAAATCGGAATGCAACCATATCTCCACAAGGAAACCCCCAATTATGACGTCGAGTGTCAGCACCCTCGCATCGACATCAGTACTTAGCAATGGAAACTCATAATTTCTCTTTTGATTTAAAAGTTTAACACTTAGTCATTTTAAGAAAGAGAATAAGGCATGGTTAAAGTATGTGACTTAGGACGATTATTGCCTCAAATAAGCATCGTAATATTAAAAGTTTTAGGAACAAATACAAGCTTCAGATATTCATTCCATTGCTTTAAAAAACTGGAAACTATAACAATTCTTCAAACAATGATTACTTTTATATTAAGGAATGATTCCATCTAGATTTAAGACTTTTTAACACAAAAAGAGCTTCATAACCAATATAACCATCATGGTTCATCTACATTATACAACTATCCAATTTTAAACTTTTATAACAAATTGATTAACAACAAGGAACATGTTATTAATTTATTTTCAAACCATAACTCTCTAATCATGCATTCCCAGTTTAAATTTAAACACGAGGGAAACTAAGAAGGTTTTATAACCATCAAACTTTCAAGAGAATAGCATGCACCAACATATACTTGTTCAACAGTCAAGAATATTTTAGGCTTTTAGCTCTATTTATTATCTATAAAAATTGGGCAACCAATGGTAGGTTACATCCATTAAACCAAAATGTGTTTCTTACAACAACTCATTAGTCTCACAAACAGAGCATTTACTTAATAATTGTTCCAAGCAATTTTCTACATAACAATATAAGTTACAGAGGGAACACATTTCCCAAATTGAATACATAAAGCTTCAGATCTATTACTTCACAGAACATATGATTATGATATTTCCTTCTAAATCTAATCATTATCTTCCTACAAATATAATTATGAAAACACTCAGAAATTCAACATAATAACTATTATTTCATCAAGAACATTCCATTCATGGAATTTCAACAATTAACCATAAAATTTCATTCCATTCAAGAATTAACATTAAAGAATAACATCAGTTTCCCACACAGGTGTGGCTCATTGGCGATTCACTTGTTATGAAGTCACATGTTGTAAATTGGAGGTCACGAGTTCAAATCACACCTGGCTTTACCCGTGTCCCATGCTTGCGGAGTGTGTGGGGCACCTAGGGGTATAGTGGTACAGCGCGATTGGATCCCTGGACCCCGTGTCACGTGAGTACAAACCCAGTCTCCAATTGTCGATTCCCCTAGCAAAAAAAAAGAATAACATCAGTTTTTCAGTAATGGTACTTATCTAAAAAAAATTGGGTTGGGAAATTGATTGAATATGTAGAATTCTCGACCAACCATATGCAATTTTTCTCATATTCTCTTATTAAAATTCCACCCCTGGCATGAGACCCATACATTCACCAGTCAGGTATAACACTAGCCCCATAATTTTGTTCAAGTTCTAACAATTGACAATCAAAAAACATTAGTTTACATCCAATTATTTTCCAAACAGTGGATTTCACCTTCCTATCTTCCTTCTGCCAGCACAATAGTGAGGCATATCAATTTTCACAATGCTAAGAGTTTCACTAGGTTAGTTTCCTACACCATTTTCCATTTCATTGGGACATCCAAAGGAAAACAGGGAAACAATTTAGCAGACATCTTTCTCAAAATGGATCATAAGCACATAATTTGTTTTCAGTTCTATATTTCACCAAGAAAAGTTCCCATGTTCTCACTCAGATTTTTCCCATGGACATGGGTTGGTTCTTCTCTCTCCTCTTTACCTAGACTAAACTAATTCTCTGGACAAGATGAATGCTTCTCTTCCTTAGATCGAACCAGGTTTTTTCCCAAATAAAACTCTCTACACAAAACCAATAACCACCCTTTGGAACGACTCTACCATATTTTCCCTTGCATGCATTCCCTAGGGCACATGGAACAACACTTGACCTTTCCTCTAATTGGCACTTAATCAACCTTAATAATATTTCTAATTTAAAAACAGGTTTAAATTAATCAAAATGATTAGGCTCGAGACATGAATTAGGATAATTTAGGGACTTAAGGATTTAACAAGGTCATAGTAGGGTTTCCCAACTAAGACACCTCTAATCCCCCCTTTCAACCTCTATTGAATACATAGATCCCTGATATTTTCAACGTACTTACTCAACACAATCAGTTGTGGATTTTAATATTAATTATTGTAAAATACAATGTGTTCAACCTTTCAGGCATTCATAGTCAATTTTCTATATATTACATCATCAGTCTAGGGGTTCAAGGAAGGGGTGTTACATTCCCCTCCCCTTTAAAATCTATATCATCCTCAGTGTTTCAATGTTGAAAATTCATGAACAAAACTTTCAAAACTATTTACATATGTACAATCTTAAAAATAGATGTGGATACTCTTCTTACATCTTGTCTTCTACTTCCTAGGTTTCTTCTTTGGGACTGTAATGAGTCCATTGGAATTTTACATGTCCTATGACCTTGTTCCTAAGTGTCTTGAATTTTTTGTCTAATATGCAAACTAGTTGAACTTGGATTTCACCTTCGGGTTCCACCTGTATCACAGACCAATCAAAAATATGATTAGAATCATAAACATACTTTTTCAATAACGAAAGATGAAAACATTGTGTACATTAATCGTAGGAGGTAGACCAATGCATAGGACACTTGTCCAATTATGATCAAGACCTCAAATAGTCCACAAAATCTAGTGGCTAACTTCTTGTAGTTACCCAACCATAATGAAATTTTGTTTCCCTTGACCTTTAGGAACAATTTGTCCCCAACATGGAACTTCCTATGCATTCTATCTTTATCTGCATAGCTCCCTTGTCGGCCTTCATAAACCCTCAAATTTTGTTTGATCTTGGTTACCTGTTGTTCCATATCCTGAAGCATTTCTGGTCCAATTATGAGCCTATCTACAGGTTTGTCCCAATTCACTTGAACATTACATTTCATACCATAAAGTGCTTCAAATGGACTCATCTCCAACGATGTTTGCTAATCGCTGTTGTAAGAAAATTTCACTAAGTACAAGTAGTATTCCCATTTACATACTTCTGAGCATGTCCTCAATAAATTGATTTAATCGCTCATTTTGTCCATATGTATGTGGATGAGAATTTGTAATAATATTAAGTTCAGTTCCAAATTATTTAAACAACCCTTTCCAAAAAATTGAAGTGGACTTTGGATCTTAATCTGAAAAAATTGCTTTTGGAATACCATGCAAATTGGCAATTTATTTGATATAAATTTCTCTTGAAGATGGACATGCTTTAGGGTTCAAAATATCAAGCAATCAATATCTACCACGTATTCCTCTTCAATCAATGTTAAACTGTGGAGATATGAACAACGAAATTGCATCCCTCCATGGAAGGGACATACTTCAGAAAATCCACCTCTTTGAAAACTCTTTTTGATGTATTTGTAACTTCGGAATGTATTCACTTGTATATTTCATATATTGTATTTCATTGATCCCTCGATGTTCCTATCGGGAGAATCATTAATGTAATCAAGTCATGTAAATTCATAGAGGTTAACCCTCCTTATTGATCGGGGGCAAAGTCCCCACAATTGTGGGGCACTAGGGTTATTAGACTCTCATAGAGAAGTTGGCCCTGGTAATTAATTTTCAATTCAGAAAATAGTATAAATAGAGAGTGAGCCTCTCTATTTTCAACACACACTCACCCAGCTATAGCACATAGGTGAGAGAAGAGGAGCTCACACAAGTGAGAGAGAGAACAACTGTTGAAGATCATCTTTCTGTCTTTGGGTTTTGCTGCTGCCATTGGTGCTCATTCTATCTCTGAGGAAGTTGTGGGGTTTTCTCCTTGATGGTTTCCCTGAGGAAAATATTTGTGTCTATTGTCTCTTGTGATTGATTTTTGTGCATGTTATTCTCTCAGATAAGATCCTAAGATCATATTGATTAAATGATAAAAATCTAACATCGTATCAGAGATAACCTGAGAAGAAGACACTGTGCAACTATAGAATATAGGAATTCTTAATTTTTGGGTCTCTCTCCCTAATCCATCAGCAAAAGGAGGCTAGGCTAACTCTCCATTGAAGTGTGCATCTTTCTGTTGAAGCAGAATTTAATTCCGGGCATTTTCAGTTTTTGACCTGTCACTGCTGCGGGAAATTAGGGATTTTTACATAATAGGAATTTTTGAGTGAGACCAGCATAGGATTTATCTCCTCATAAAAATCAAATATTAGAGACCAATTTCAAATTTTTTGGTTGAGGAAAACTCCGGGAAAGTCAAACCCTAGTTTGACCCCAGGCCTGAAAAACCCTAAAATACTAAAACTCATAGTTTTGGTACATTCACTATATCTCAAGATTGAAGAAGGATCAGGAGCTGAAATTTTCACAAGCTGAAGATAAAATCCTGATGTACCATTTGTAAAACTTTCATTCTTAGATTCACTATATTCTGGGAGATATGATTCCTCCAAATCAGGGTTCCAACCTCTCCCAGGATTCATCCCTAAACAGGGCACCTAGGGAAAATTGCTATCTCTCGGGCTATGAAGGTCCAAATAAAATTTTTCAAGATGTTCCCGATAGGAAATGGACATTATTTTCTATGGTAAAATTTTCAGACCCTGAAGATGAAAAAGCGACACGTGGAATTCCGTACAAGTTTGCTATGCTAAACAGTCCTAAAATATGTCACCTTGGGAAACATCTCATAAGTCCCAATTAGTGAAACCAATTCTGCTCAAAACTACAGAGTTGGAAAGAGGACAGATGAGGCTATAGAACTATGAATTTTTAGACATGGATGAGCAGTACTTTTAGATATACTGTAGAAACAATATCAGGCAATTCTGCAGAAATTGAAGAAAGCTAGGGCATCAGATATTTTGCAATTCTAATCACAGTTTTGGGAAAATGAGTATGTTGCTTAGCTTGCCTTTAGGAGTCACACATTTATATCCAATCAGATCTGAAATATTGCAAGTTTTGAAAATTGGGGTTTCTCTGACAAACCCTAGATCAGCCAGATTCAGAACCAAGATGGACACCTCAAATCGATAAGATCTAATCTTTTGCTATTTACATTTGAGGTTCTCATTTCAAAATGACCTATCACATCAACTTGATGAAAAGATTGGTGGAGCTAAAAACTTTCGAGCATGGAAGTATAGGATTTCACTGGTTCTTGAAGGAAATGAATTAGACACCTACATAAGTGGAGAGGTTCCAGTTCCAGAGGGAGATGAGGCTAAATCCTTACATAAGAAGAACTTGGTCAAGGCCAAGAGGATCATTGTTGATTCAATCAAGGATCACCTTACACCACAAGTGTCTTCCCTAAAGACACCTAAAGAGATGTTTGATTCCTTGACCAAGCTATTTGAAGGGAAGAACATAAATCGGAAGATAACTTTGAGAAACCAGTTGAAGAATGTAAATATCCATAATGCAGAGACCATACAAACATACTTTACAAGGGTCTCTCAAATAAGAGAAAAACTTGAAGCAGTGGATGAAGAAGTGGAGAATGCAGAAATTGTGATAACCACCTTGAATGGCCTCCCATGATCATGGGATTCATTCATTCGAGGAATTTGTGCTAGAAATAAGTGATTACTTTTAGCAGACTATGGGAAGAGTGCACACAAGAATATGCTTGACTCATAATAAGAGAAGAGAAGATGGGATCAACTGAAGATCAAGCGCTCACGATTCAAAGAATGTCCCTCAAGCGATGAGGAATATGAAGAACTCAATTCTTAAAGAACCTCTTATCCATATTAGCATTTGGATAGGAAATGATTATGTCATGAATGAAGAAGATGATGAAGCGGAAGGCTCAAGAAGGAGTCTACCCATGAAACGAATAAAGATAAGTATTCAATTGTCATTTCATGATATTATTTTGTTATGCATTTGATGTGTTATGCATGATAGAATGTTTGCATTAATGACAGTATACTACTAATATGCATGTTATGGGTAAGTAGCTCATGGTGCTATACAACTCTCCATTGCTACCTATCTAGAATGAAACCTCTTTGCTGACATATTGGATTAGTGCACAATCTCAATGGTGTCGTGGTAGAGATGGAAGGCATCTAGAAATTTTTCATGAGATATGGATGAATGTTGTATTGGCTAAAATATTTGCATGATTATATCTTTATGCATAAGAATTTTTCGTTATGAATATGCTTATGAAATGTTTCTAACCATACAACTAATGCATTTGACATGTAGGAAAGATTGCGTACAATCGCCTACAAGAAAATAAGGATGAGACTTGTTTCGATGAACAAGTGACGACAATTCAAGAAATTATCCAAAAAGAAGAATAGTATGACGAGACTTCAAGAGGCCTCAAACACACTCTAGTTATGTGACACTGTTGAGCGACATCATTGATGTGGAACCTTTCAACTATGAAGAAGTATCCAAGAAGAAAGGGAAGGAGAGTACCAGTTCAAGAAGAATGATGTCTAGGATGCAGTATCAAGACCTGAAGGGAAGTCTATAATGTCTTCTATATGGATCTACAAGATCTAGCATGCAGTATATGGAAACATCGTGGGATACAAGGAAATATTTGTAGCACGAGGCTTCTCATGGAAAGAAGGCATAGACTACAAAGAGACATTTGCACCCACTGGAAGTTAAGACACATGACAAGTAGACTCATGTGTACAAATTAAAGAAGGCCTTGTACGAGCTCAGAAGGAACCCATGGGATAACACATACATGAGGATCTTGAATATCACCTAGAGTGATGAAGATCTTAACCTTTGCCACAAGGTTAAAGATGAAATCCTATAAAGGATGACAAGCTCACAGATGGGTGCGAGAAGAAGGTTTTTAAGATAGAGAATCTTGGTATCCATTGAACCTAGATGGATACATAGAATATTAGTAGCAGAGGAAGCTACTTGTCACTCCAGTAACGAATGTTTCAATACATAGAGTACGAAAGACAGAGGGATAATGATGCTCCACTTCAAAGGGAGTGACTACAGAATATCCTGAGGTTCAACATGATACGACGGGATGGAAAGCTTACTAATGAATCTAGGCTTTACTGAGAGTAAAGCAGATTCCAAGCTTTACTTCAAGGCTGAAGGTGGAATACCAGTGTTGCTCCTATTATATGTCAATGAATTGTTCCTGAACGAAAAATAGGAACTCATTAAAGTTGCAAGAAGGAGACTTGCTGCCGAATTTGAGATGAAGGACTTGGATATGATGCACTACTTTATAGGCATGGAGGTGTGGCAGAATGCGGATGGAATCTCCCTAGAACAAGGGAAGTGTGTAGTGGAGATCCTAAAGAGGTTCAGGATGATGGACTACAATGCCATGACCACACCTATGGCATTGAACCTGGATATATTTAGTGATGCTTCATCAGAGACGGTTGATGCTACGATGTACCATCGGATGATTGGGTCATTGATGTACCTGATGAATACAACACCAGATATTTGTTTTGCTATGAACACATTGAGCCAGTTCTTGATATATCTGAGACATGTTCACCTGATTGCTGAAAGCATATTCTGAGGTACCTGAAGGGTACAATTTACTATGGGATCAACTATGAAGCAAATTGAAAAATTAACCTAGAAGGTTATGTGGATTTGGATTGTGCAGGAAGTTCCATTGATAGGAAGAGCACTTCGGGGTGTTGCTTCAGTATGAGATTAGGTGTGATCTCTTGGTTTAGCAGGAAGGAGTCCTGCATGGCACTGAGAACAGTCGAGGAAAAATACCTTGCCACTTGCTCAGCTAATTGGGAGG
Source organism: Pseudotsuga menziesii (assembly GCA_001517045.1). Taxonomy (NCBI): domain Eukaryota; kingdom Viridiplantae; phylum Streptophyta; class Pinopsida; order Pinales; family Pinaceae; genus Pseudotsuga; species Pseudotsuga menziesii. The sequence goes on from LPNX010059659.1 coordinate 31,778, forward strand.
TAGTATGTTTATTTTGAAAAATACTATTTGATTTGATTGATTTGACTTGCTTTTTTGTATTATGCAGAGAGGAGCAGTGAAGCTCTAGTATGTGATCCAGATCGAGATCTCTTGAAAGAAGGAGTTCTAGCATAGCCGTTATAAGTTGTCTGAGCATAAAATCCTTGCGAAGCTCGTAGGTGGCTCAGACGTAAATGGTCATGTAGGTTTTCCTCGAATGTAATTAGTCCTGGCGAAGCTCATAGGTTATCCTTGGACGTAATCAACCTTGATGTGATTCTATTCTAGAAATGGCCAAAGTGAAGTTTGAATACTTCATAGAGAAGCTTGGTGTTCATCAGATCAAGGTTCCTTCCAAGGGGAAGTGATGAGTCCAAAAGCCTTTCTAACATGGTGGCAGGATGTGTTCCTCCCATGGTCAGATGTAAGTGCAGATCCCTTCTGACATGGTGGTAGGATTGGTTCCTCCCATGGTCAGAAGTAAGTGAAGAGCCCTTCTGACAAGGTGGTAGGATTGGTTCCTCCCATGGTCAGATGTAAGTGCAGAGCATTTCTAACATGGATGTTGGATGTGTTCCTCCCATGGTCAAATATAAGTGCTGATCCTTTCCGACATGGTGGAAGGTCGAGCCTCCCATGGTCGGATGTAAGTGTTAAGCCTTTCTAACATGGTGGCAGGATGGGCCTCCCATGGTCAGATATTAGTGTTGACCCTTTATGCCATGGTGGCAGGCTGGGCCTCCCATGGTCAGATATAAGTGTTGAGCCTTTCTAACATGGTTGCAGGATGGGCCTCCCATGGCCAGATATAAGAGCTGAGCCTTTCTGACATGGTGGTAGGATGGGCCTCCCATGGTTAGATATAAGTGCTAAGCCTTTCTGACATGGTGGAAGCTTAGGCCTCCCATGGTTGGATGTAAGTGCAGATCCTTTTCGACATGGTGGAAGGCTAAGCCTCCCATGGTTGAATGTAAGTGTTGATCCTTTCTGACATGGTGGCAGGTTGTGCCTCCCATGGTCAGATATGAGTGTTGGGCCTTTCTGACATGGATGTTGGATGTGTTCCTCCCATGGTCATATATAAGTGTTGGGCAAGCCTTTCTAACATGGATGTTAGATGTGTTCCTCCCATGGTTAGATATAAGTGCTAAAGAAGATGGAGACCTACATGGAGGCTAGGCCTACAACCAGCATGAAAAAGGGTTGGCTCTGTAGAACTTCCTATGATGAGTAGAATTGAGAGATAGCACCAATTTATCAAGACAGCTGGAGCAGTGATGATGATGATGATCGAGTGATGATCCAACTTTGATGATGATCTAGTGATGATCCAGATTTGATGATGATCCAGTGATGATCCAATGACAAAGACTTGTGCTGATGAATTGTGTCAATAGAATACCTTCATAGTTAAGAGGGAGTGTTGATGTATTTGTAACTTCGAAATGTATTCACTTGTATATTTCATATATTGTATTTCATTGGTCCCCGATGTTCCTATTGGTAGAATCATTAATGTAATCAAGTCATGTAAATTCATAGAGGTTAACCCTCCTTGTTGATCAGGGGAAAATTCCCCATAGTTGTGGGGCACTAGGGTTATTAGACTCTCCTAGAGAAGTCGGCCCTAGTAAGTAATTGTCAAGATGGAAACTAGTATAAATAGAGAGTGGGCCTCTCTTTTTAAAACACACACTCACCCAGCTATAGCACATAGGTGAGAGAAGAGGAGCTCACATAAGTGAGAGAGAGAACAGCTATTGAAGATCATCTTTCTGTCTTTGGGTTTTACTGCTTCCATTGGTGCTCATTCTATCTCTGAGGAAGTTGCGAGGTTTTCTCCTTTATGGTTTCCTGGAGGAAAATTGTTGTGTCTATTGTCTCTTGTGATTGATTTTTGTGAATGTTATTCTCTCAAATAAGATCCTAAGATCATACTGATTAAATGATAAAAATATAACAACTCTCATTATCCATGAAAACCTTCAAATAAGCTCTTCTTCTAAATATGGACCTGCTTTAGGGTTTGAAACTATTGAGAAATCAATATCTACCACAAATTCCTCTTCAATCACTGTCAAACTATGGAAAAATGAACAGTGAAATTGTATCCCTCCATGGAAGGACATACTTTGGAAGATTTAGTTCTTTGAAAACTCTCATTATCCGTGAAAGCCTTCAAATAAGCGCTCTCCTAAATATGGACTTGCTTTAGGGTTCAAAATTGTCTAGCAATCAATCTCTACCACATATTCCTCTTCAATCATTGTCAAACTGTCAAAAAATGAACAACAAAATTGTAGCCCTTCATGGAAGGGACATGCATCGAAAGATCCACCTCTTTGAAAACTATCAGATAAAAACTCTCATTATCTGTGAAATACTTCAAAGAATCGCTTCTCCTAAATATGGACCTGCTTTAGGGTTCAAAAATGTCGAGCAATCAATCTCTACCACGGACTCCTAATGAATCACTGTCAAGTTGTGGAAAAATGAACAAGGTATAAAATGAGATGACTTTGTAAAAATGTCAACCACTACCATAATCGAATCATGTTGCTTTAGTGTCCTTGGCAATTTTGTGATGAAATCAATAGTAACCACATCTCACTTCCATCCCGGTATTGGAAATGGATGAAGTATCCTAGCAGGAAGTTTGTGTTCTACATTCACTCTTTGACATTCCAAGCATTGAGCAATAAATCTTGCCACTTCTTTCTTCATACCTGGCCAATAATATTCTTTCTTAATTGATTCCAATGTCTTTTGATAACTGGGGTGACCGACGTAAGGTACATTATGCATTTATTATAATATGATTTTCTTCAAATCATTGTCGATTGGTATATATATTATTCCATTAAACTGGAGAATTCCATCTTCAGCTAATGCATATTTAGCAAATTTTAATGGCCTATTGCTTGCTTGCAATGCTGCCACAACTTGTAAATAATGATCATCCACTTTTAATACCTCCTGTAATCTAGTTTTTAAATTAGATTTCTAATCATTGAGGGTTGAAATTTGCATTTTTTACTTATTCTTCTGAGTGCATCAGCCACTCAGTTCTCTTTACCTTTTATGTACTCAATTTTAAAATTGAATTTGCTTAGTAATTCATTCCATCTAACTTTTTTGGAATTCAATTAAGGTTTCTCAAACAAATATTTCAAGCTATGATGATATGTATTAAATTTAAACTTTTTCCCCATGAGATAATGCCTCCACATTTAGAGTGCATGAATTATGGCATCTAACTCCAGGTGATGAGTAGCATCATTATTTTCATGTTTGCTTAGTTTTCGTGATTCATAACATGTCATATGCCCACATATTCTTTGTCTAGATCCAAAATTTTTAATATTAGAGCACATGTCAGTAAATCTTTCAAGAGTCTAAAGTTGTCTTCACACTTATGGTTCCATATGGATTTTTCATCCATCTTCTATAAGGATGTAATTAGATTTTCAATTTGGGAGAAATATTCTATGAACCTTTAATAATAACTTGCCAGTCCCATAAATGATATTACTTACGTGACATTTATTGGAGTAGGCCATTCATGTATGGATTTTATTTTAGTAGGGTCCACGGTCACTCCTTCCTCATAAATAATGTGACCCATATATAATAACTACTTCTGATAAAAAGATCAATTGATAATATTGACATATAACCGATTCTCTCTCAGGATCTGTAAAGTAATCCTAAGATGTTCTTCATGTTCCTCTTCTATCGTGGAATAAATCAATATATTATCCAAAAATACTAAATGAATTTATCCAAAATTTCTTTGAATATACCATTTATCAAAAACATGAATGTAGTTGGCGCATTCGTCAACCCAAGAGGTACTACTATATATTCATAGTGCTCATGCTTGGTCTTGAAGGCAGTTTTATTAATATATTTATCCTTGATGCGTACTTGATGGTAACCTGGCCTTAAATTGATCTTTGAGAAATTATAGCTCCACAAAATTGATCAAACAAATCATCGATCATCGGCAATGGATACATGTTCTAAATCATGGCCATGTTTAGTTGCATGTAATCCACACACAACCTCAGTGTCATCTTTATTTTGTACAAACAAAGCAGGTGCTCCCCAAGGAAAATCACTAGGGCGTATATAACCTTTTTTAACAACTCTTCCTATTCCAATTGCAATTCCCTCAACTGTAAAATACTCATTTTGTAAGGAACTCTAGACACTGACATTGTTCCTGGTACCATGTCGATTTTAAAATCAACGTCTCAGCAGTAGCCTAGTCACTTCCTAGAACCATCCCGAAATTTCTACAACACTGGAATTTCTTCAATTCATGGCTCCATATCAGTTGATACTTCTTCAACGTGGATCGCATACAATTGACATCCATTCCTGAGACATTTCTTCATCAGTATGGCTAAGACTTGTCTTACTGAAATCAACCTTGGAAATCCTTTAACCTGAACAATTTTACCATCCTCATCCAGGCACATCATACTTTTATTATGGAATTCAAGAATAACATGATGTGATTCTAGCCAATTTATTCCAATCAACATAACATATGAACCGAGAGGAATGATATCCAAGTCATCTTTGGTATAAGACCCATTCATTTCCAAACAACAAATCTTAACCAGGGAAGTAATTTTCCTTTTCATCTTGGTATCCAATTGTATCATTCTATGATTAGGAATTTTACTACTTTCTAAATTGCATCTTTCAACCAAATTAATATTCACATAGTTGTAAGAAGCTTCGGAATCAATCAAAATCAAAGTTGACAAATCATTTGTTTTACCTTCAATTTTAATCATTGAAAACTAGTGGGATTCTTGGTGATTCTCCAAGGCCGCATATATACGAGGAATGTTTCTAGAAACATCTTCCATTGTAGATTATTCTTGCACATTATACATACTATAATCTCTATTTTTCCTCTCAGTACATTTATTGAGGTAGTGGTCACCTCCACATTTCCAACATTTAACATGTAATGGTTTCTCTTGTCTTGTAGATACAGTCACCCTTAACTCACCTTTCAGAGTGGGTTGTAAGAAATAATTATATTGATCATGATTAACATCCATAGGGTTAAATAAATTTTTCCTATGATCCTACTTATCTTTCAGTTTACCCTTCCACACTTTACGCACCTCCTATCTATTTTTACTTTTCTCATACAAGCATTCAACTTTCCTAATGCATTCCTTCAAAGTATGAGGTTCATCATAAGTTATTTGGTCCTTGTAGAATGCTATTAAACCACTAAGCATCATTGAATCTTAACCTTTTCATCTTGGATGAATTCAACATATCCTAGGAACTCCAGAAATCTTTTCTCATATTCTTTCATCGTCATATTTCCCAATCTAAGTTCAAAGAATTCTTTCATTTTCTTATCATAGTATTGTTGTGATATGTATTCATTATTGAAATACCTTCGAAATATTTTCCATGATATTTACCTCTCATCTATATTTTCTACATACTTCATATGCTTCCACAACCTATATGCTTTTCCCTGAAGATTTTAAATAAAAATACAAGCTTCTTGATTCTCAGAATAATCATGTGGCTTTATATATTTCTTCATTTCCAGCAACCAAATCTCTGCGATTTCCCCATATTTTTCTCCATTAAAGGTATGAGGTTTAATTTTCCTAAGTTCACCTTGTAATGCATTTCCATCACATTTTCTCTTTGACTGTATTCTAGGATGAACATCATGTTGAATTTTAGGAACCTCATTCCCATGATGACTTTCAACTGAATTATAAAGGGAACACAGCCCCATTTTGCTTACATCCTTATCTTTGGAATGATTATATCTATCAGGATTCCTCTATTCATTGATTCTTCTTCTTCCCTTCTTATGATGAAAGTTACTTGTTCCATTTTATTTTTTAACTGTACCAGATTCTGCATCACTTGCTAATTTATTTGATTTTGTTGTTACGGACTCTTTAAAATATTTCCATTCCCAATCTACATATCCTTCAAAGTTTGAAACACTTCCACTATTCCCATTTCAGTTTGATTACCATTATATTTTTTTCTTTGAACACCCGTGGCTAATATTGGCTCTTCTGCCATATTTTCAGTATTCCTTGCCTACTTCACTGTCAATCTGCAAGTAGAATGATCTAAAAATTATATTGTCACTAGAAATATGAAAATCATCCATGATTATTATTTCACATCATTGTTCATGTGAATATCCATTTTTATCTTTCAATCATGCAAAAATTCAATTTAGAAATATAATAAAAGACCCAAAAGGCTCGAGAGTTGTAGCCTCATATCTAATACCAATCTGTAAAGCACCAACATGTTACACAGCCACACATAGAGTGCTACAAAGGATCTATAACCAATCTATAATACATAAGCATATTACATGCCAATAAACAAAAATTCTTTCTTTGCAAGGGAGTCTCTTATGATTCTCTGCAGCAGAAACCCATCAATTACTATATTGGAATTACAAGAAAGTTAGGTTGAAATTATTTAAACAATTAATACTGAGCACCATTCAACTCGTCGTTGTGGAAGCATAGTTAACTATAGGTTAAATTTCTTAGTTATTGATTAAATTTAGTTAATCATTTAATTAATTAACATTATAAATCAACTCAGACAGTTATTACTGGCTTCCCAACTTGACAATACCTTACCAACGTTTCTGACATCGCAAATCTGATAACATTATTGCATAACATGTCCCTAAAAAAACAACCCTGACATGCCCTCTCCGTCTTTTGAATCCTGAGTTACTCAACGTCTACATGTCAGACCTTGGAATTCGGTACTAGATAAACAAAATCACCAATGGCCTTTTCGACGTCGACGTCGGCATCGCCACCATGCATCAAAACTTCGGCAATTCACATGCACTACGAACTATCACCCTCTAACTTGGAATTCGGAAGTTGGAAATCAAAAATCAACCACAGCTCCACAAGAAAACCTCCATCTCCGACGCCAGGTGTTTCCACCCCGACATCAGCATCGGCACATTGGAAATGGAAACTCATAATTTATCTTTTGATTTAAAAGTTTAACACTTAGCCATTTTTAGAAAGAAACTGAGGCATGTTTTAAGTATGTGACTTAGGACGATTACTGCCTCAATTAGACATTGTAATATTAACTGTTTTAGGCACAAATACAAGCTTGATAGATTCATTCCATTACTTTTAACAACTGGAATCTGTAACAATTCTTCAAACAAGGATTACTTATTTATTAAGGAATGGTTCCATCTAGATTTAAGTCCTTTTAGCACCAAAATAGTTTCAAAACAAATATAAACATCATGGTTCATCTGCATAATACAACTATCCAATTTTAAACTTTAACAACAAATTGATTAACAACATGGAACCTATTATCAGTTTATTTTCAAACCAAAACTCTCTAATAAAATTCCCAATTTAAATTTCAACACAAGGGAAACTAAGAAGGTTTTATAACCATTAGACTTGCAAAAGAATATCATGCACTAGCCTATACTTGTTTTGTAATCAAGAAGATTTGAGGCATTTAACTTTCTTGATTATCTATAAAAATCAGGCAACCAAAAACAGGTTACAACTATTAAACCCAAATATATTGCTTACAAGAACTCATCAGTCTCCCAAATAGAGCATTTACTTAATTATTGTTCCAAGCAATTTTCAACATAACAACATAAGTTACAAAGAGAACATATTTCCCAAATTGTATTTATAAAGCTTCACATCTATTACTTCATGGAACATATGATCATGAGATTTCCTTCTCAGCCTAACCATCTATCTTCCTACAATTATAATTCTGAGAACACTAAGAATTTCAATAGAAAAAATGTTATTTCATCAAGCACATTCCATTCATAAAATTTGAACAGTTAACCATAAAATTTAATTCCATTGAATATTTAACATTAAAGAATAACATCAAATTTTTCAGTAATGGTCCTTATCTGAAAACATTTGAATTGAGCAACTGGTTGTGTGTGAGTGTAATGCACCTAAAATTAATAATTTATTATTAATTTCTGCTGAAAAAAAAATACTTTAATTATTATTTTTATTAATAGAAAATCAAAAATAAAATATTTGTAATGAATTATTCTTTATTAATAAAATATACTGAAGGGGGACAGAAGTGGAAATAGTTGTTGAAGAGTGTTTGCTGGCCCACAAGAGGAAAAGACAAGTGGTTGAAACTATTGAGTGAGAACTCAAGATACATGAGGCATTGTCCCCAAAAAATAGGTCACAACTCCTAGTTGAGTGCTAAAGAGCAAGAGGCTCATAAATGACCAAGTCCTAGGAAAAATACTATATAATAGTATGTCCATAAGCAAGCAGGAGTCTAGCATTGGATGGGGATTGAATCTAAGAATGCAAGAGATGGCGCATTGAAGGATTTATCTCTTGTGGTTCAACGAACAGACTTGGGGTTCTGGTGCAAGTAACTTGGCTGCTCTGGGAGTTGGTTGGGAGGAACAGATTTTCCACTTCTATTTTCCCAGCAATGGTGCTAGTTTCTTATCCTATGTTTTAAATTTTACAGTAGTTTGTTTCATTCTAGATCTAGCATTGCTAAATGTAGAACCTAGTATGCATCGATTAGTATCTAGCATGTATCTAAATAGAATGAAGAAATTGTTTATAGTTCCATATTCTTTCTATTATGTTAGAAACTAGATCTATTGGTGTAGACTACTCATGCATACAATTACTTTACATTTAATTTTAATGTATCATTGTGTTTGTTATATTCTCCACAAACTTTCCTAAGTTGTAAGTTAAAACTATTAGTGTAGGATTGTTGATGTAATTCTAACTTCGGAATGTATTCACTTGTATTTCTTATGTATTGTAACCCAATTTTTATTCCAGGATGTACTTGAGTCATGTCATTCCCCAATGTTCCTATCGGGAGGTTCTATAATGTAAACAAGTCATGTCAAGTCATTGTGGGTAACTCTCCTATTAATCAAGGGTTAAAGTCTCCGCTGTTCTGGGGCACTAGAGTTATTAGACTCACCTAGTGAAGTCGACCCTAGTTGGGTTTAGTCAAGTCAGGAATTAGTATAAATAGAGAGCTGGCCTCTCTATTTATCACACACTCACTCACACTCAGTTGTAGCACATAGCTGAGGAAGAAGAAGACACTAGGGCAAGGAAGAAAGAGGTTACTGTTGTCAAGAGATCATCTTACTGTTTTGGGGTTTTACTTTTGGTTTTGATTCTATCTCTGAGGAAGTTGCAGGGTTTTCTCCATTTATGGTTTCCTGGAGAAAAAACACTGTGTTCATTGTCTCTTGTGTTTGTTACGGAGATAAATTCCTATGGCTTGGGGTACCACAACAGACAGCTAGACTCTAGAAATCAATCTTTCCCAATATGCAATAGAAATAAGATGTCTAACACTAAAGGATCGAACCTCATACCTTATTCCGGATGGTTGAAGTAGATCCCCATTGAGCTTTCCAATCTTCAGCTTGAATTGATATAATACTTCCTCAACAATAAGTAAACAATACAATCATACTACATATCATGGTGTTAGATCTATTCTAGCATATATAATCAATAATGTAAAAGCATTTGACATATTCCAATGGATACAATATTCCTTCAAATACACATTACTGGACTGGAAAAGATATTTCTATTAATATGAATCAGAGATTACAAGTGACAACCTCTGACGGCACGTCTGCGAACCGGAGAAACTGAATCCCCCACTTGGGCCTCCACCACCTCAATCCTCCATCACTTGGATAGCAAGCTCACTAGAAAAATGCAAGCTTGGGAAGAACACAACAGTGCTCCAAAGGGACAAAGGGATGCAGACTCAAGCATAAATTCCGGAAACAATGGACTATAGTTTCGTTGCTTTCAATCTCTCTATATATGTCTTCAATGTACTAAGGGGTTCCTTATATAGCTTCAAAAGGGATAATGAAGGGTCGAATCCAAGCGATCTCAAGGCATATGGAAGGCCAGGAGTCAAATGAGTCGGATCCATGTCAAGAAAAACTCCAAAAGGAATTGAATTATGCACACATCCCGACATACACGGTTATAGGAGTCAAACCCGCGTATGTACATGGTTATCAGGGAAAAAGCCGTGTATATCATCTTTTATATATTTTTAGGGATGATCAAGGTAACATCAAAGGATAAAATATGGTCCATGGGGTCTAAAGAGTCTGCAGCGGGATAGGGGAAGTCCATACAAAGTGTGATTCACCTAGAGTGGTGAAATCTGCTATAACAGATGCCCCCTAATGTATGAGATCAGAGGGGTTATACGATGGCCGAAATACATTATAAGTCCATCCCAGAAGTGGAGTGATGAAGGTACCCAAATGGAAGACCAGCCACCCAATCAGCATAATACCATAATACAACTCTGCATATAACTGTAAATACATATAGCAGTCCCGAATACATAAGAGTACAATGGCCATGAATAGGCATGAAACATGATAACATAGATGTGGTCATCGCCACATACAATATACATAAATCAAAATCTCCATGATGAATATATACAAAGGACCATGATCTCCACAAAGGATGAAGATATACAATAGATCAAAATCTCCATAGTGGCTGGAAACATCTGACATATACTGGAACACATCACGAGAGCTGAAATCTCATGAACACTGGCATGATCAAGGAGGTAGCATATAATGGATGCCACCAATCTGGAAGGTCTTCTACACACACCGCTACGAGTACATGTCCTACTATGTGAATAGAGGTGTCGAGGTCGAACATAGTAATCCATCGTCTGATTACCAGTCATTGATGTATACCGTTAACAGACGTGAGATCACCCACTGATAATGAAAATGGGAATCAAGGTACTAGAGTGCAAACTAAAAAGTGTGAATAAATGTGTTGAGGTCGAACACTTGAGAGAATCCATCGATTAGGGGACATTGATGTATTCCCAAAACTGTCGATGGCGAGAGAACCTGCCACTGATGACTGCAAGTCTCAAGGCACTCAAAATGACTCTAGACTCCAATCCCAGAATAAATGATCTGAATTCGATGGGATGAAATCCGCTGGAAGGAGGGCATTAGGGCATCCCCCATCATCCAACACGAGATACTCAACAAGGCTGTATAATGTGGAAGGACTCGATCATAAGGTACACGAACCAGTAACTGTACCGGGAATGGCCAACATGCAAAGTCAAGATAACTGAGTAATGGCCGACTCAGGTTTCAACTTCCTTCGAACAAGAGAATAACGGCATATTGTGACTGAATGAAGGTAGCATATACTCGATATACAAACTGGGACATCTCTGTGACAAAGGAGGCATCAACAGAGGCTCCATAGGGACTGGAAGCTTAACCAGTCGGTGGAGATAAACTCAGATAATGAGTACAGCTCCTAAGTCAAACTATAACCCAACCAATGGATGTGATATACAGTGCTCTGTTCGAAGGCGACACGACTCGACAGCTGCCAGAGATAATATCTTTTCTTGTCCGGCTTTTTTATTTTTTTATTTTTTTGGACTTTTTCAGTTATTTGAAAATCTTGAAAAAAGAATAAACTAGCTTTATAGTTACAAACTAGGAGGAGACGAGTGTCATAAGGGAAAACAAACTAGTTCCAAGCAGTGGAACATACCTATGCTCAATGCAAGGATACATGTGTAGGATATCGACACTAGGGGGAAAATCCCCTCCCGGTAAAAAGGGAATCAAGCTGCGAAGGATATAAAAATGGCTCTGCATGGCTAGACATGAGACAAGCTCAGGCTATATGGCTGAAACGCAATGTCAGGGGAGCCGGCATAAAGCTCAATAAGGCAGGCAAAGCTCATGATAATGCATTCACAACTTGACACAGGGGGAGTCCGGAGGGAAAAAGGCCAGCATAAGATCAAGAGGAGTATGAGGCTCTTGCGAAATGTCATGGCAGTACTATACAACGGACTCCCACACCCTAAAGGAGAAAACGTCAGCATGGGCACCAAATGCCAATAAGGCGCTAACTAGGGTATCCATGTAAGGTGAAGCTCTACCACTCACATCATGTCACTTCTAGAGCAGCAAGAAGGTTCTGTGACATAATAGAGTGGGTTCGTACCTAAGGATAAGATGGAACAGTCATAAGGCAATGCATAAGTGCAAGCGGATGTGAAATCTTAACCTATATGCCAGTTCAAACATAATACCTGTGATAGGAACGAACGGGTCAAAACCTCGGAGAGAGTGTACAAAAATTGAATTCTACATGACAACCATATTAGTCCAAAACATCCCAAAATAGTCAATATAGAATCCAAACTATAGGATATAGGGAGGAATGATCATGACAATAGCACCCAAAGGAAACAATGCGGTGAACGATGGGACATAAAAAGGAAAGTAAGGTGTAGACCCAACATTCACGCATCCACTACCACCCCCCATGAGGGTGACCACTGGTGTAAAGACCGAGCGAAGGGAATAAAAGGCCTCCACAAATGAAGTAGAGGATGGAATATTACCATTCCCAAATCAACGAGCACGGTAAGGGGTTGTGATGCCCCCAAGTCTAACACTAGTGTCTATACTGGGACCAAGGACGGGTGATAGGATATCAGGCATGCCGAAAATAAAAGGACCCAAACTCAAGAGAGCATAAATATACTCAAGTAACCACGATCCCAAAGGCCAACTAGCGCACAAAGAGCACACTCCTAAGAAAATCTACAGCCAAAATACAAGCAAACCACAGGGAGGATATGTGAGCTCCCGAATGCAGCAGGTATGTCTCGCCTGGGAGAGGCTCTACGTAACCAATTATAGTGGCCCTCAGCTTCAACGCATAAAGCGACTGTGCTGTCCGACCTCTACCTAGCCGGGATACATGCAGAATAACCTCTACAAGTACCCCCTCGATATCCTAGGTAAGGTCACTAAGGTCACCTCAATATAATCAAAGCTCAGGTGGACAGTCGCAGGCGGGATTGACCGTATGGGCAGGGTAGCAAAGCCTGAAACTCCCGAGAGAGTCCCCAGATACGAATACAATCCTGGAAATATCACCGGTGCTACTCAGTTATGACTAGGGGTCAGCCCAATCAATAACCGCTCACACTGCCTCGTGCTTAAATCCCTTTTGAGAGGAGGATCCTGAGAACGATGGTTATACCAAGGATTTCACACACTCCCTAGACAGACACCTATTTGTTGTTGTTTAGTGATCTTGGAGAATTGACTTACAATGAACTATTCCAAGATCCTAAAACCTAAGCTTGTTGGTGCACCCTAGAAAAGAAAAGAGTGTAATTCATTTTAATTTAGCGTTGATTTTAATTGGCTGTAATTACTCAAAGGGAAATGGCCGTGCAACTAATGACATTATGACTCAGCAGTGAAATAAATATGCACACCATAACAAACAATGCTAAGGGCAATCTTTGTCAAATGAAAAATAGGGTATGCCACTACATGAGATACATAAATATATATTCCTTTCCAAATTCCAATGCAATCCTTCCTATATGAAAGCCTAAACACAACTCTCATCCAAGCAATCCAATGCAAGTACCTTCTCAAATCCATATCTAAGATGCAACTAAGAGTGCAACTAATTTGTATTTTTCAATATAAAAGAATGAAAAATGCAATAAAAGTCATCTAAAACTCTCAGTCTCTGCAGCAAGTATAAAAGACAAGCCCAGCAAGACACCAAGACAAAAAAGAGTAATGCACTAATGGCAAAACAAAAAGGAAGAATGACTAAAACTACTTTCAAAGAAAAATCAATGAAAAAGCGGTCTCTGGTCACAAAAGAAGCATCCAACAGACAACATCAGACCCAATGAAGACCCAACCACACTCACAACCCACCCAGCAACTTCCCCCAACATAAAACTCACCAAAAGGGAGGATGTACATGACTGTATCAAGAACATTTGCGTATGTACGCGACTTTTGTCCAAAAATATGCGTATGTACGCGAATTTTGGCCAAAAACCCGCGTATACAGAGAAGGCGGTGGTAAAAAGCAGGCCACAGCCAAACCAATAAATGGGAGTGTCAATGGACAAACATACTATAAAATGTGACACAGAAACAAGGAGAAACCAAGAGCAAGTCAATAATATCAATCCCATTGTGCCGATAAACCCCGAATAAAAACAAGGGACATCCCCAGCAGAGTCACCAATTCTGTTACAGAGAGAAATTCCTATGGCTTGGGGTACCACAACAGACAGCTAGACTCCAGAAATCAATCTTTCCCAATATGCAATAGAAATAAGATGTCTAACACTAAAGGATCGAACCTCGTACCTTATTCCAGACGGTTGAAGTAGATCCCCGTTGAGCTTTCCAATCTTCAGCTTGAATTGATATAATACTTCCTCAACAATAAGTAAACAATACAAGCATACTATATATCATGGTGTTAGATCTATTCTAGCATATATAATCAATAATGTAAAATCATTTAACATATTCCAATGGATACAATATTCCTTCAAATACACATTACTGGACAGGAAAAGATATTTCTATTAATATGAATCAGAGATTACAAGTGACAACCTCTAACGGCACGTCTGCGAACCGGAGAAACTGAATCCCCCACTTGGGCCTCCACCACCTCAATCCTCCATCACTTAGATAGAAAGCTCACTAGAAAAAGGTAAGCTTGGGAAGAACACAACAGTGCTCCAAAGGGACAAAGGGATGCAGACTCAAGCATAAATTCCGGCAACAATGGACTATAGTTTCGTTGCTTTCAATCTCTCTATATATGTCTTCAATGTACCAAGGGGTTCCTTATATAGCTTCACAAGGGATAATGAAGGGTCGAATCCGAGCGATCTCAAGGCATATGGAAGGCCAGGAGTCAAATGAGTCGGATCCATGTTAAGGAAAACTCCAAAAGGATTTGGATTATGCACACATCCTGACATACGCGGTTATAGGAGTCAAACCCACGTATGTACGTGGTTATCGAGGAAAAATCCGTGTATATCATCTTTTATATAGTTTTAGGGATGATCAAGGTAACATCAAAGGATAAAATATGGTCCATGGGGTCTAAAGAGTCTGCAGCGGGACAGGGGAAGGCCATACAAAGTGTGATTCACCTAGAGTGGTGAAATCTGCTATAACAGTGTTTGATTGTTGTGCTTGTTATTCTCTCAGTTAAAGATCCTAATATAATGCTAGCTTAATGTTAAAAATCTAACAAGGATAACTGGATTTTCATATGTTTATTAGTATAAGTCTTCATAATTCACGATAAGGACAAATTGAGATAACAATCTCCTTTTACTTACAAAAAATATATATATATTATAGCGAATATTTAATGGTTATAAATTTACAATCTAAACTATCATCTAGCTACACACAAATTCTATTTTTGAAATCATCTACAGTCATAGAGTTATTTTCTATTGTTATAGAACAGATATTATACAATTAATCTCATATGTTTAAGCCCCTATAGAACGAACATAGTTAATATTTAAACAAATCCTTTACGGATTTCAATAAAGCAATCTTAACCAGATCGAAGATCCAAAGTAAACAGTTATAACCTGATCGCATAAATCTTATAGATGCAAGGGTGTTCTTCCTATAACTGGTAGTAATCCCTTCTATTATGGCTGCCAAGATTTAAATTTACAGCCAACCAGATCTTGTTTAAATCCAAATCAAATCTACAGCACCTATTAAAAAAATATTGTTCCACATAAGTCGCAAGACTCCATGAGTCGTTCAAACATTAAATAAAATTATCTATGTATGTTCATGAGCCCATGGTCATGGCTTCCGTTACTAAACCAAATATTTACATTACATACACATACAGAAGGTAAAACAATGTTTTCTAAACCCAAAACAAAACCCTCACACGATTAGTATTTATCATAATAACAACTACACAGAAATCGTAAAGACCCAAAATGGGGTGTATCCAGTTAAAGAGTTATGGCTGTAAGTCCATTTTGTAATGGCTGCCATTATAAATAAATAAAAACACAGTGCAAAGTAGAGCTATCAGAGTTATATTAAAACCCTCTCACAGGTTCATCGAAATAATAATAATAATATCTTTATTTACAGAGTTAAGGTTTTAAACTTAAAACATTATCAACAAAACATAGCACATCCATAATACCATCAAGGATGGTGGCCTGTGAAACATGTAATAAACACGAATACATTCGCAATAAAGATCCTAAGGTTCGTTTCCTTATAACATACAGTTAAACAACTTACGAATTGAATACAAGGTGGTTGTAAGTCCATATTTGATGGATTGCGTTTGTTAATTTAAAAACTATAGATAAATTCATTTAAACAGAACCAGCAACGTGGAGGTAAGACCATCCATGATGCCACCCACAGTATCTTCTCAATCCGCACAGACTTATAAACCAAATACACTTAAACCCTGACAAAGAATCAAGGTCGTAAACCCTTCCTTAAAAAGAGGGCAAACCCCTTGGGTTTGAAGGAATGGTAAACTTATATTTTGTAGAATTGAATTCATCTCCTCTTGGATCCTCCACGCCTAGGTTAAAGGACCTGCAGCATCACATACAACATAAGTATTGTAAGCCATGTTTTGATCTAAACCATAATTTGAAAGGAGAATCTTAGATATAGGGATGCATTTGTTACTTGAGGCATTTAAAAATGCAGGCCTGGGAGGAGGTGACCCTTTCATGTCCCTCTCCAGTACCCTCCACCCGCAAAGATTTCAATTTACCGTCAGAAACTTTTAAATAAAAAAAAAGAAGAAAAAAAATGAAACAAGTGTTTTAAACCTTAAAATATTACCTTGGCGAGTTGCATAGAGGGCCAAGGGTCGGCTCCTCTAGAGTTACCCTTATCCCTCCTCTATCTGCAAAACGATAATGTATTATCAATTCTTGTCTTAAACAAATGAATTTCATCAAAGGAAATTTACAGAGTTTTAGAGAATTTACTAGTTAAGTATGCCAGTGTACATGGGCAAATTGTTGGAAGGTTCGTTGGGTGCAACCATTGGAATGCAGACCATCGAGAAATTCATGGGAGCCCAGAACACCTCAAAGGGGTTAAGAAAAATTCCATTAACACAAATTTAACAAATCTTCACCAAAAACCCTAACGCCATTACCTAAAATCAAATAAAATTATCTAAGTATGGTCATAAGCCCATGGTCATGGTTGCCACTACTAAACCAAATATTTAAATTGCATACACATACAGAAGCTAAAACAATGTTGTTTAAACCCAAAACAAAACCCTCATACGGTTGGTATTTATCGTAACTAACTACTGCACAAAAATCGTAAAGACCCAAAATGGGGTGTATCAAGTTAAAGAGGTATGGCCGTAAGTCCATTTTGTAAGGGATGTCATTATAAACTAAACTAAACACAATGCATAGTAGATCTAAGATATTTATATTAAAATCCTCTCATGGGTTCATCGAAATGATAATAATATCTTTATTTACAGAGTTAAGGTTTTAAAATTAAAACATTATCAACAAAACATAGCACAGCCATAATACCATCAAGGATGGTAGCCTGTGAACTAGATAATAAACACATATACATTCATAGTAAAGACCCCAAGGGTCGTTTCGTTATAACATACAGTTAGACAACTTACGACGCGAATACAAGGTGGTAGTAAGTCCATCTTTGATGGATTCCACTTGTTAATTTAAAAACTATATATAAATTCATTTAAACAAAACCAGCAACATGGAGGTAATACCATCCACAATGGCACCACAGTATCTTTGCAATCCGCACAGACTTATAAAACAAATACACTTAAACCCTCACAAATCATCAAGGCCGTAAATCCTTCCTTAAACAGAGGGTAAACCCCTTGGGGTTGAACGAATGGTAAACTTATCTTTTGCAGAATTGAAGTCTTCTCCTCTCAGGTCATCCACACTCAGGTTAAGGGACCTGTAGCAGCACATACAACATAAGGATTGTAAGCCATGGTTTGCTCTAAACCATAATTCAAAAGGAGAATCTCATAGATAGGGATGTGTTTGTTACCTGAGTTGTTTAAAACAACAGGCATGGGAGGAGGTGATCATGTCGCCTCCCTCTCTAGTGCCCTCCACCTGTAAATATTTCAATTTACAGTTAGAAACTTTTAAATAACAAAAGAAAAAAAAATGAAACAAGTGTTTTAAACCTTACAATCTTACCTTGACGAGTTGCAGAGAGGGCCAGGGGTCGACTCCTGCGGAGTTACCCTTATCCCTCCTCTTCTAAAAAAATGATAATGTATTATCAATTCTTTTCTTAAACAAATGAATGTCATCAAAGGAAATTTGCATAGTTTTATATAATTTACCAGTTAAGTATGGCAATGTAGACAACCGAATTGTTGGCGGGGTCATTAAGGCGCAAAAATTGGAATGCGGACCACCAAAAAAGTGATGGGAGATGGGAACACCTTGGAAGGGGTTAAGAATAATGTCATTAACACAACGTTAAAAAATATTCACCAAAAACCCTAAAGTCGTAACATTTTACAAAGGGATGTCTACAGAAGAAGAGTTTCACCCAGAAAATCCTTTAAATAATGAAGAAGGTAATTTAAGGGATGGGGAGATCTGAGAAAACCTAAATGAAAGTCAAGATAATAAATCTAAACTACAACGAACTGTTAAGGAGTTAATATTAGAACTAAGAAAATTTAAGGAGGATAATGAACAAATCCTAAAATCTCAAGAGGAATTAAATACTATTTTATTAGCTAAAATACATAACAAAGGAAAAGAGAAAAATAAGGAATCTGAACATATCGTACTAAAAACTACACCTTACAAACGTAAGGGAAGGAAAATGGAATTTTCTAGTCATAAACCTAAAACTTCCAATGAAGAATCAGTCAAACATCACTGAGGAAAACAACAAGATTCAAGCAAAAGTAGTGATGAGAATAAAGAGAAAAAGAAGTACAAACCCTATGAGGAATTGTTGGGGAAAATATTAAACGATTTTATAACATATCTATCCAACGATTTAATTGTCAACCCAGAGAGAGCGTAAACTTGTGAGGTACAGACAAAATATATGCAAGGGCAGAGTATTGCTAACCTATTCTACAATGGAAATTGAATCTAGGTTATGAAAATAGGAAATGACATAAAAATAAATATAATTGCAGAAAACAAATAAATCTAATTGCAGAAAATAAGAAATTGCATAAATTAACTTGATAAAGAAAGATTGAAGTTGCATGAAATAAATAATCAACATTAACTAGTGAGCTCACATAAAATCTATATTGACAATTCATAAGAAAGAAAGTGCTGAAAATCTATATTAACATGGAACAGTAACAGGATTTGCATCAAAGCATAATATCCATTACATAACAATCAAAAATCAATTCTATGACTAACTCTGAATTATTCTCTACTTCTGAACCACTAGAGAGATCTTTAACCAAAATGAGGAGAGAACCCTCCTATTTATACATGAATTCAAGATAACTAATCATAATTACAGATCCAATATTCTCTCAACTTATCCCTCAAAATCATCAAGAAATTTACAACTCATCCCTTCAAATCCTCAACAAATCTACACTCATCCCTTCAAATCTTCAACAAATATTGGATGAGATATTCTCTCCACATGTCCATGATATTCTCCTTTAAATTAGCTCACATCTAGAAGATGAAATTCGAATCTGAGGCTAGGTGGTCACTTTTGAGCTTGTTAAAATCTTCAAATACACCTGTAAGCATCACCAAACTCACCCAACTTTAAAGTATAATGAAAATATGTTATTTTTCTCAATAATTAACCACAAATTCACTCAAAANAGAAAATAGTAATATAAACCCATATTTATTATGAAAGTGGTGGATATTAATGGTTATGGAAGGATAAGATAGGAATAAGGTGACAAATGCTATAGGAAAGATGAATAAAATGTGGTATTTTTGCGGCTCAACAGAAATATCGAGGGAGTTTAAAAAGATTAAACCACTAATGTTTAATGGTGAAATTGAGAAAGGAGAAGAAGAGGAATCATGGTTGTCAGGGATGAAGAAATACTTCCAAATATACAATTATTCTAACGAACTAAAAGCTAAAATGGCCATCTATAATATGAATGGAAAGGCAGATATATGGTGGCAGGATATAAAGAAGGTAAAGGGAATAAAGGAAAGATATGTAACTTGGAAAAAAAATTAAAATCATGTTAAAAAAAATTACCTGTCAAAATAGCACTACGAAGAGAAGGCCAAAGAAATTTACAAGTTAAGACTTGGATCTATGACTATGAAAGAGCTCTGCAGTAAATTTATGAGCCTACTTTGTTACGTACCTTACATAATTTATGAAAAACCTAAGATACGGAGTTTTCTCAGTTGTTTTCCTATCATGTTTAAAGAACATATTGAGTATGACAATCCGAAGACGCTAGAGGAAGCGATGAGAAAAGCAATTTTTTGTTACAACCAAAACAAAATTAAAAGAGAAAGAGTACCAACTTGGAAGACTAAAAAGCAAGATAATTTTGATCCAAGGAAAAGAAACAATAAATTCCATAGAAACACGGGGAATAATTATAAATGGTATCAAGGTAATAACTATAAAAACTTTAAACCACAGAATTCTGCAGTAAAAGAAAGGGAACCTCCTACTACTCTTAACAAGAATACTGCACAAAAAGAATCCTTAAAATGTTGGGAATGTGGCAAGCCACATCACTTTAAAGACTGTCTAATAAGAAAGAAAAATTTTAATGTTCACTCTATTTAGGAAGTCGTTACAGTTGGAGACATGGCAAGGAGCATACCCAGAATCAACGTTGTGTTGGAAAACTGGCAAGAAGACCATCAAACTTCCATGGTCGAGATTGAAGGTATGATAAAAACTTAACCTACTTCCATCTTGATTGATCCAGGTGTGATTATGAGTTGTATATCACCTAGAATAGTTGAATTATGTAAATTAGTACCATAAAAGTTTGATAAATCATGGATGGTACAGTTAGCCACATGTACTAAACATAAAGTTACTAGCTATGTTAAGAAATATGAATTGTTAATGAATGATTTCATTATGCATGTTGAATTGAATATTCTACCTTTAGGTTCCTACGGTCTATGAATAGGAATGGATTGGATAGAAAAACACAAAGTAATGCTAAATTGTTTTGAAAAAACATTTACATGTATAGATGCTACTGGAAACACTATTAAAATAAAAGGGATTCCTATGAAAGTTACAATAAGAGAGATATCTGTTGTACAAATGAAAATATCTATAAGAAAAGGATGTAAGTGTTTGTTGTTTATGTAATGAATGATAAAGATAATGAAAATAAACTCAAAATAGAATACATACCGGTCTTAAAGGAGTTTCTGGAAGAAGTCTTTGGACTTATTCCAAAAAGAGACATTGACTTCACGATCGATCTGATACCTGGAGCTGTACCAGCGTCGAAAGCTCCTTACCGAATGAACATAATAGAGCTTACATAGCTCAAATATCAATTACAAGAATTGATTGATAAAAACTATATTTGACCTAATGTTTCCCCTTGGGGAGCATCGGTCTTATTTGTAAAAAAGAAAGACATAACTTTAAGGTTGTGCATAGACTATCGACGACTAAATTAATTGACAATTAAGAATCGATACTCTCTACCCTGGTTAGATGATCTATTTGATCAATTTCATGGAGCAACTATTTTTTCGAAGATAGACTTAAGGTTTGGTTACCATCAAGTGCGAATCAAAGATGGGGACATCTTTAAAACTGCATTAGGACCCGTTATGGTCACTATGAGTTTGTTGTAATGCCTTTTGGGTTGAAAAATGAACTCGATGCATTCATGTGCTTAATGAATAGAGTTTTAAGTAACTATCTGGATAGGTTTGTAATTGTCTTCATAAACAACATACTAATCTAATCAAACATCGAACAAGAACATATAGAACATTTAAATATAATTTTGCAAGTACTAAGAGAACAACAATTGTATGCTAAGTTCAGTAAATGTTATTTCTTTAAGGATATGATTCAATACCTAGGACATGTAGTGTCCAAGTATAAGATTCAATACTTAGGACATGTAGTGTCCAAGGATGGAATCTCTGTCGACCCTGACAAAATCAAAGCCATCACTGAATGGTCAATTCCTAAAAATGTAACTGACATAAGATCATTTATGGGGATTATCGGATACTACCGGAAGTTCATCGAAGGCTTTTCTAACATTGCCTACCCCATAACTTCTTTGCTGAAAAAATGTAAAGACTTTGAGTGGACTAAAAAATGTATGGAAATATTTAATAAACTTAAACATCTACTAACTACCGCCCCTATACTAAAAATTGTTAATCCTTTCAGATATCGTTGTACGTACCAACGCTTGTAAAGAAGGATTAGGTGAGGTATTAATA
Source organism: Pseudotsuga menziesii (assembly GCA_001517045.1). NCBI lineage: Eukaryota > Viridiplantae > Streptophyta > Pinopsida > Pinales > Pinaceae > Pseudotsuga > Pseudotsuga menziesii. The sequence continues at coordinate 54,203 of LPNX010059659.1, forward strand.
CAAGAAAATTATGTCGTAGCCTATGAATCTAGAAAATTAAAGGAACATGAAAGGAATTATACTACGCATGATTTGGAACTTGCTTCCATAATTCACTCCTTAAAAATGTGGCGATGTTACCTCATTGGAAGGAATTTTTTCTTATGTCAGATAACATAAGTCTAAAATATCTATTTGACCAGCAAAATTTAAATGCTAGACAGACAAGATAGCTGCCTTTCTTAAGTGAATATGATTTCGAAATCAAACACATAAAAGGAAAGGAAAACAAAGTTGCAGACGCTTTGATTCATCATGAAAATTTATTATTTGCAAGCAGCATTTATGAATCTGATCTGGAAAATCAGATCCTAAGTGCAGACAATTTTGATAAGGAATATCAAATTTTAAAAGAAAAGACTGCTAAAAACGAATAGAATCAAGTAAAAACATTTTTCAGCCTAAATAAACGAGGATTTTTGTTGCATAAAAACAGGTTGTACATACCAAATAAAGCAGAAATCAAACTTACAGTCATGAATGAGTTACATAAATGACCATATTCAGGACATCCTGGATACCAGAAGATGATCACCATGATCAGAAAAGATTTTTTTTGGCCAAACATGAAGAGAGAAGTAGCAAAGTACTTAGCTCGTTACATAGAATGTCGGCAAGTTAAGGAAGAACACCAACATTCAGTAGGACTGTTGCAACCACTACCCATTCTAGAATGGAAGTGGGAAACAATTAGTATGGATTTTATAATAGGCCTACAAAAGAATTTCAGAAAGCATGATTCAATCATGGTTGTAGTCGATAAATTAAGTAAAGCTGCTCATTTTATTCTTGTTAAATCTACATATAAGGCTGTTAACATTGCAGATATTTTTATGAAAGGGATTATTCAATTTACATGGTGTACCAAAAGTAATAGTCTCAGGTAGAGATGCAAAATTTATAGGGAACTTCTGGAAATCATTGTTTAAGGGGTTAGGTACACAGTTAAATTTTAGTACTATGTATCATCCACAAACGGATGGGCAAACTGAAAGAGTAAATCAAGTCCTAGAGGACATGTTAAGAATGTATGTCATGGACAAACCATGTAAGTGGGAAGACTACCTAGACTTAGTATAATTTACTTACAATAACAATTTTCAAGTATCTGCAGGTATGAGTCCTTTTATATGGGCGCAAATGCAATAATCCAATTTCTTGGAGCAATCCAGTGGATAGGTTAATGTTAGGACCTAATTTATTAAAATTTATGGAGCTAACCGTGAAACAGTTACAACAAAACTTGAAATTTCCCAAGACAGGAAGAAAAGTTATGCTAACCTAAAAAGAAATCCTAGAGAGTTCCAGGTGGGTGAACATGTGTACATAAAGGTGAAGCCTAAGAAAAGTTCTTTGAGATTGGGAAAATATTCAAAGTTGGTACCCAGGTACTGTGATCCATTTAAAATTTTGGCTAAAGTAGGGTCGGTTGAGTACCAGTTATCCCTACCACCCACTATTAAAGTGCATAATGTTTTTCATGTTTCTATTTTAAAAATATATATTCATGATGATATGCATGTGATCGATTGGAATGTGATCCAGGTGGAACCCGAAGGAGAGTTCCATGTGGGACCAAAGCGTATTCTCGACAGGAGAAAACTTTTACTTTGGAAACATACCATCGGACAAGTCAAGGTGCAATGGAAGCACCTTAGTCCGAAAGAAGCTACTTGGGAACTGGAAAGTGATATGTGGGAGGCATATCCAGTCCTATTCCAAGATGAGAAAATGGAAGAATAAAGCAGAAAGTTAGTAACACCAAGGACGGTGTTATCCTCAAAGGGGACGTGTATGTAATGCACCTGGAATTAATAATTTATTATTAATTTCTGTTGAAAATACTTTAATTATTATTTTCATTCTTTTTTATAGAAACTAAAAAATAAAAGATTTGTAATGAATTATTCTTTATTAATAAAAGATATTGAAGGGGGACAGAAGTGGAAATAGTTGTTGAAGAGTGTTTGCTGACCCACAAGGGGAAAAGACAAGTAGTTGAATATACTGAGTGAGAACTCAAGATGTAGGAGGCATCATCCCCAAAAAATAGGTCACAACTCCTAGTTGAGTGCTAAAGAGCAGGAGGCTCATAAATGACCAAGTCCTAGGAAAAATACTATATAATAGTATGTCCATAAACAAGAAGGAGGCTAGCATTGGACGAGGATTGAATCTGAGAATGAAAGAGATGGTGCATTGAATTATTTTTCTCTTTTGGTTCAGCGAACAAGATCAAGGGTTCTGGAGCAAGTAAATTGGTTGTTCTGGGAGTTGGTTGGGAGGAACAGCTTTTCCACTTCTATTTTCACAGCAGTGATGCCAGGTTCTTATCCTATGTTTTAAATTTTGTAGTAGGTTGTTTCATTCTAGATTTCCATCGATTAGTATCTAGCATGTATCTAAATAGAATGAATAAATTGTTTACATTTCCATATTATTTTTATTATGTTAGAAACTAGATCTATTGGTGTAGACTACTCATGCATACAATTACTTTAGATTTAATTTTAATGTATCGTTGTATTTGTTATCTTCTCCACAATCTTTCCTAGGTTGTAAGTTAAAATTGTTAGTATGTAGAATAACTAGATTTTCCTATGTTTATTATTATAAGTCTTCATAATTCGCGATTAGGACATATTGAGATAACAATCTCATTTTACTTATAAAAAATTATATATATTATAGCTAAGATTTAATGGTTACGAATTTACAATCTGAACTATCATCTAGCTACACACAAATTTTAGTTTTGAAATCATCTACAGTCAGAGAGTTATTTTCTATTCTTGTAGAACAGATCTTACACAATTAATCTCATATGTTTAAACCCCTACAGAACAAACATAGTTAATAATTAAACAAATCCTTTATGGGTCTCAGTAAAGCAGTCTTAACCGGATCAAAGATCCAAAGTAAATAGTTATAACCTGGTTGCATAAATATGATAGATGCAAGGGTGTTCTTCCTACAATCGGTAGTAATCCCATCTATGATGTCCACCAAGATTTAAAGTTACAACCAGCAAGATCTTATTTAAATCCAAATCAAATCTACAGCACATCAAATAATCTATTAAAACAATATTGTTCCACATAAGTCGCAAGACTCCACGATTTTTTCAAACATTAAATAAAATTATCTAAGTATGGTCATAAGCCCATGGTCATGGTTGTCATTACTAAACCAAATATTTACATTACATACACATACATAAGCTAAAACAATGTTGTTTAAACCCAAAACAAAACCCTCATACGGTTAGTATTTATCGTAACGAACTACTGCACATAAATTGTAAAGACCCAAAATGGGGTGTATCCAGTTAAAGAGTTATGGTCATAAGTCCATTTTGTAATGGATATAACTATAAACAAAACCAAACACAATGCACAGTAGAGATAACAGAGTTATATTAAAACCCTCTCACGGGTTCATCGAAATAATAATAATATCTTTAATTACAGAGTTGAGGTTTTAAACTTAAAACATTGTCAACAAAACATAACAAGGTTGTAAGACCATGAAGGATGGCATCCTGTGAACCAGATAATAAACATGGATACATTTGCAGTAAAGACCCTAAGGGTTGTTTCCTTATAACATATAGTTAACCAACTTACGATGCGAATACAGAGTGGTTGTAAGTCCATTTTTTATGGCTTCCACTTGTTAATTTAAAAACTATATATAAATTCATTTAAACAAAACCAACATCATGGAGGTAAGACTATCCACGATGGAACCCATAGTATCTTTGCAATATGCACAGACTTATAAAACAAATACACTTAAACCCTGACAAAGCATCAAGGTTGTAAATCCTTCCTTAAACGGAGGGTAAACCCCTTGGGGTTGAATGAATGGTAAACTTATCTTTTGCGGAATTGAAGTACTCTACTCTCGGCTCCTCCATGCTCATGTTAAAGTACCTGCAGCAGCACATACAACATAAGTACTGTAAGCCACGTTTTTCTCTAAACCACGATTCAAAAGGAGAAGCTCAGAGATAGGGATGTGTTTTTTATCTTAGGCATTTAAAAACGCATGCCTGGGAGGAGTTGACTTTGTCTCCTCCCTCTCTAACGCCCTCAACCTGTAAAGATTTCAATTTACAGTCAAAAAATTTTAAATAACAAAAAGAAAAAAATGAAACAAGTGTTTTAAACCTTACAATCTTACCTTGGCAATTTGCAGAGAGAGCCAGGGGTTGGCTCCTCTAAAGTTACCCTTATCCCTCCTCTACCTTCAAAACGATAATGTACTATCAGTTCTTGTCTTAAACAAACGAATTTCATTAGTATCTAGCATGTATCTAAATAGAATGAAGAAATTGTTTACAGTTCCATATTCTTTCTATTATGTTAGCAACTAGATCTATTGGTGTAGACTACTCATACATACAATTGCTTTAGATTTAATTTTAATGTATCATTGTGTTTGTTATATTCTCCGCAAACTTTCCTAGGTTGTAAGTTAAAACTATTAGTATGTAGGATAACTAGATTTTCCTATGTTTATTAGTATAAGTCTTCATAATTCACAATAAGGACAAATTGAGATAACAATCTCCTTTTACTTACAAAAAATTATATATATTATAGCTAAGATTTAATGGTTACAAATTTACAATCTGAACTATCATCTAGCTACACACAAATTCTAGTTTTGAAATCATCTACAGTCATAGAGTTATTTTCTATTGTTATAGAACAAAACTATACAATTAATCTCATATATTTAAGCCCCTATAGAACGAACATAGTTAATAATTAAACAAATGATTTACGGATCTCAATAAAGCAATCTTAACCGGATTGAAGATCCAAAGTAAACAGTTATAACCTGATCGCATAAATCTTATAGATGCAAGGGTGTTCTTCCTAAAACCGGTAGTAATCCCATCTATGATGGCCACCAAGATTTAAAGTTATAACCAACAAGATCTTGTTTAAATCCAAATCAAATCTACAGCACATCAAATAATCTATTAAGACAGTATTGTTCCACATATGTCGCAAGATTCCACGAGTCATTCAAACATTAAATAAAATTGTCTAAGTATGGTCATGAACCCATGGTCATGGCTGCCATTACTAAACCAAAGATTTACATTACATACACATACAGAAGCTAAAACAATGTTGTCTAAACCCAAAACAAAACCCTCATATGATTAGTATTCATCATAATAACAACTGCACAAAAATCGTAAAGACCCAAAATGGGGTGTATCCAATTAAAGAGTTATGGCCGTAAGTCCATTTTGTAATGGCTGCGATTATAAAAAAACTAAACACAATGCACAGTAGAGCTAACAAAGTTATATTAAAACCCTCTCATGGGTTCATCAAAATAATAATAATAATATCTTTATTTACAGACTTAAGGTTTTAAAATTAAAACATTATCAAGGAAACATATCATAGCCATAATACCATCAAGGATGGCGGCCTATGAACTAGGTAATAAACACAGATACATTCGCAGTAAAGAGCCTAAGGGTCGTTTCCTTATAACATACAGTTAAACAACTTACGAAGCGAATACAGGGTGGTTGTAAGTCCATATTTGATGGATTCCACTTGTTAATTTAAAAACTATATATAAATTCATTTAAACAGAACCAGCAACATCGAGGTAAGACCATCCATGATGGCACCTGCAGTATCTTTGCAATCCGCACAGACTTATAAAACTAATACACTTAAACCTTGACAAAGCATCAAGGTTGTAAATCCTTCCTTAAAAAGAGGGTAAGCCCCTTGGGGTTGAATGAATGGTACACTTATCTTTTGCAAAATTGAAGTCCTCTCCTCTCGGATCCTCCACGCTCAGGTTAAAGGACCTGCAGCAACAAATACAACATAAGTATTGTAAGCCATGTTTTGATCTAAACCACAATTTGGAAGGAGAATCTTAGAGATAGGGATGCATTTGGTACTCGATGTGTTTAAAAATGTAACCCTGGGAGGAGGTGACCATGTCACATCCCTCTCTAGTTCCCTCCACCCGCAAAGATTTCAATTTATAGTCAGAAACTTGTAAATAACAAAAATAAGAAAAAAAATGAAACAAGTGTCTTAAACCTTGCAATATTACCTTGACAAGTTGCATAGAGGGCCAAGGGTCGGCTCCTCCAGAGTTACCCTTATCCCTCCTCTTCCTGTAAAATGATAATGTATTATCAGTTCTTGTCTTAAACAAATGAATTTCATCAAAGGAAATTTACAGATTTTTAGAGAATTTACCATTTAAGTATGGCAGTGTACACGGCCGAATTGTTGGCAGGGTCATTGAGGTGCAATCATTGGAATGCAGACCACCGAGAAAGCCATGGGATCCTGGAACACCTCAGAAGGAGTTAAGCACAATTCCATTAACACAACATTAACAACTCTTCACCAGAAATCCTAACGCCATAACCTTTTACAGAGCAGAGCTTCGGATCTTGTCGGTTACAGACCAAAACAACCAAATTTAACTGACGAAGGTTCCGACAACCAAAACAACAGGATAAAAAAACTTTACAAACCCTTGCAATATCACCATACATGTGTAATATTGAGATTACTTCTCAAGCCAGCTCAAGAAACCTGGCTGCGTTGTCAACTCGTAGCCAGGATAAACATTTAATTCAACCAAGGTACCACATTTAACTCATGGCCATGGAAATGATGGCCCATAATCATTGCATGCATGTATCAACATCAATTCGAACCATGTGTCAAACTCCAACGAACAAACCATATAATATATTGCAACAACCATGGCATAGATCATGTCAAGTCTTTACTCATTAAATATGCCAAAACACATTGTATTATATTTTATAGCCTTTACATTATATCAACGAATGTTTTACACTATGGCATTTACCACATTCCTTACAAACCCCAAACCATCGCGCTTAGGATGGAGGGATCACAAACATACCATGAGCGTAGGCTATGGTAAGGCCTATGGTCTTTAAAGCACTTTTAACAACCATATTACATAAGGGATGGGGTCAAGACCATGAATAGTCTCCCAATCCTTAGGGCTAATAAGCCCTACTAAAAACTATTAAATTAAAAGCAAGAAAACTGAAAACATCACCTATGAGCATAGTTGAACATTGTGGAAGGAGATGGTTGGTGCCTCAGCCGATGGAGTCTGGCATAATAAGCAGAAAATGAAGATCAATTAACTTGAATAAGCATAAATAACTTAGAACTGTTGGTTAAAAATTTACAAACTTTGAGGTGTGTTACAGTGAAGCACTCTCCACCCAACCGCAGGCAATTTTGCTCATATTTCCTCCGCAAACGCCACCCCCAAGCTGAGACCCATGCATTCACCAGTCAGGTATCACACCAACCCTGTAATTTTCTTTAAGTTCTAACAAATAAAAATCATGAAAAATTGGTTTACATCCAATTCCTTGCCAAATAGTTCATTTCACCTTCCTAACTTCCTTTTGTCAACACAACAGTGAGAACATCATTGTTCACAATGCTCGGAATTCCACTAGGTTAGTTTCCTAAACCATTTTCCATTTCATTGGGACATCCAAAGGAAAACATGGACATAATTAAGTATACATCTTTCTCATAATGGCTCGTAGGCACATAAATTGGTTTAAGTTCTATCTTTCACCAAGCAAATTTCTCATGTTGTCACTCATATTTTTCCCATGGACATGGGCCAATTCTTCTCCCTCCTCTTTTCCCAGACTTGACTGCTTCTCTAGACAAGAGTGACTCCTTCGCTTCCTTTGATTGAACTATGTTTTTTTCCAAAATAGAACTCTCTGCATGGAACCAAAAACCACCCATTAAAACGACTCTACCGTCTTTTCCCTTGCATGCATTCCCTAGGGCACGTGGCACAACACTTGACCTTTCCTCTAATTGACAATCAACCTTAATCATATTTATGATTTAAAAATAGGTTTTTAATCAACATGATTAGGCTCAAGACATACTTAGGATACTTTAGGGACTTAAGGATTTAACAAGGTCAAAGCAAAGTTTCCCAACTAAGACACCTATAATCCCCCCTTTCAACCTTTGGTGAATACATAGGTCCCTAATCTTTTGAACGTACCACCTCAGCACAGTCGATGTTGTGGATTTCTAATTTTAATTATTGTTAAATACAATGTGTTCATCCTTTTAGGCATCCATAGTCAATTTGCTATATAATAATACATCATTCGTATGAGGGTTTAGGCCAGGAGTGTTACACTATAGGGCTTGGAAAATCCAATGGTCAGGAGCAAAGTTAGCTAAAACTTTCAGACATAATGCTACAAAGGCCTTAAATTCATCGACAAATATACCAATAAAATTTGTATTTGTAGTTAGTTGAATAGACAATGCAAAGAGAGAAAGAAGTTGATCTCTTATTGTAGATCAAAAAGCCACAACACCTAAGATAAAAATGTATTGTCAATGAGAACATGGTTAGATTGTAAAATGGGGGTGTTTGATAACCCATCAAGGTTCTAAAAATGCCTCTATGAAGGTTCAAATACCCCACAGACATGTTGCACCCATGTGGGCCATCTAGCCCACTAGTAAAACCACATCCTAGATCTTGAACCACAAATTTCAACTTGAAGAGATACATTAACATCAATGAAATATGGAAATGGGAATTAGCAAATAGGAACCAGGAGCTCGCATGCAGAATATGTACTCAATATTCAAAACATGCATTTCCAAGAGCAAGATACCCATTGATAAAAATATAGGAAGGCCCAAAATCCACATGATCCAATACCTGTAAAAGACTGAAAAAAATCATAATATAAATTTAAGAACGCAGGTGTGAGGTTCAAAACATGCATCATTACACAATTTCATAGTCCAATAGAACAAAGGTTTAATTGATGTTTAATACATATAGTAATTAAGAAATTACTGTGAATAAAAAACACATCAAACAAAAAGATCACAACTTTCCTTTTTGTTCCACGGATTTCTCCTCATAAAAGTTAGTCGAAATCATCTGTAATATTTGCACTAAGAGCCGAATATATCAAATATGGAACTTCCATAAAATAGTTCTTACCGCAATCTACATTTCTTGTCAAATATCAAACTGATATAAGCCCAGGTATTAATTACCTCCCCCATCTATTTTTGCAACCTCCACCACAATAAAAGAAAGAAATACACTTAGCTTGTGTGAATTTCATACAACACGACCACTTATAAAGATGGTCCACGAGGATGAATCTTATTCATGAGAACCTATTTTTAACAAGTGAAATTAGCAGCAAAGCTGCTTAGTACCTGCCTCTTAGGAAAATTTTGGGAAAAATAGCAATAGGTTAATTTATTTTGAGTTTTATGACTGTAGAAAAACAAAGCATGGCACTTTAGAAAGCTAATCTTGGTAGAGAAAAGCACATCTAAAGTTGCATCTATGATCACTTCATAAATACATTATTGTCTACGAAATCATCTAAAAGTAAAGCTTGGTTGTCTACAATAAAAAGTTTATAACAAAATTAAAATTACTATTATATTATATTATGTTAACTATTTTGTTAGGTTAGTTGAGCAAACCAAAGACGAAGGATTACTATTTTTATTTAAATTTTACAATCTATAAGAGGGTATTTTAAATTTTATGAAAAAAAATGATACATTTATGTAAAAATGTTAATACATACATAATTGAATGTAAGATGAACTATTTAATGTGGGTCTCTGCTAATGTTATTATGCTCATTATATACCGGCGATGTTGTTTGTAGAAAAATGTTAACTAAGTTCCAAACAACAATTAAATGTAAAGAAAACTTTTTAATATGGAAGATACAAAGTGTTTATTAAACTGCTATTATT
>LPNX010059659.1:64232-97946 GCA_001517045.1 Pseudotsuga menziesii
TATTCTAAACTTTGATGATATCAAAGGTTTTCCTTGTAAACGTTCTCTAACTTGGTGATATTAGTTTACATACCATATAGAGTATTCATATTCATATTATATAGACCTTCTCTAATTATGTTGGTAATCTTATACCTTGTGAAGCCTCTCCTATTTGGATGCATATTTTATATTTATATGAAAGAGTGTTTTTATATCATTGAAGCGATTTCAATGAAGTTTGGTTTCCACAAAGTTATATAATCACACCTATAATCAACAATGGGTGAGCATATTAACAACACAAAGGTAAACAAAATTAAGCAAAATTAAAGTAGAAGTATAAAAATAGAATTAGTGAATAAGTAAATTTTATAATTATACACATAATTCTAAAATATATATTTATAAACAAATGGTATGATAAACCAATTTTTTTAAAATTATATAAATAATTTTAAAATAAACATTTATAAACAAATTTTCATGATAAACTAATTTTCTTTTTTCAAATTATATAAATAATTTCAAAATAAAAATTTATAATTTCAAAATTCCTTTATAAACTCAAAACAAAATTATATAAATAATTTTAAAATAAACATTTATGGACAAATTTCCATTACAAACCAAAAAAAAATATAAAAAAAATTATAATAACAATAACAATGAAATATTTCTCTAGGCATGCAAATAATAGGACTCCGATAAAGGATATTTATATTGTAAAAAATACTTCAAACTTGCAAATTTTAGATTTAATTTGAATTACGAAATTTTTGTTTAAATAACTTAAGGCATCAATTATCATTGATATTGAGATATCAATATCATTTATCACGAAAAAATAACAATCAATTTACTCGTTTAGTTAAAATTTACGAATGTTTATCTAGAATATAAAATGTTACTTATTAAAATTTAATACATATTATCAGCCTTTACATGGCCCAAACCGAGATTCATACAAAATTATTTCCTACTTGCAGAGACTAAATGTAAAGAGAAGCGATTGAATTCTAGCAAAATGTTAACTGTACATTCATTTGGATGAAGAAGTGAAAGCTTTGCTCGCCTTTTGAGCTTCAAAGCCTTCAAAGCAGATGCTGATAACATTCCATTCGATGTAGGATTGATGGCTTTTCGAACCTTAGTGACGTTCCACGCAGTTTCGATCACATGCCCAGCAACTGCAAATGTGTCATGTGTCACCTCTCCTGCTTCCTCGCCAAACCTACATTCAAATAACCAACACCCACAAATTTATAATATTCGCATTACAATGAACAGTTAACGAAGAATCCAAAATATGAAATACCTGTTTGCAACAATTTCAACTGTAGCCTCAGAAGCAGCTGACAGAGCATCCCTCGCTACTACTTCTGCAGCTTCTAAAACTTTATCTGAAATTTAAGAATAGAAACCATATTTACCATATACCCACAATTTAAAATATTTACTTCAAAAGATTTCAAGACACTCGGAGAGAGATTGCAATACTAAAAGCATCCAGAGAAGCAAGAAGAACATCTCCAGGCAGCATGCGGAAGAACTTATGGCCAGCCTTAGATCCCACCACTAGACCAATCATGGCACCGCTTACCGTGACAACCCCAGCCAGCACATTCTCGCTCAGTTTCTCTGTCATCCTTGACAGCTTTTTCACCCTACATACATAATATATATACAAAATTCAATATCTTGCTTTAGGTTTTGGATCCTAGAAGGGATGAGCCAGATGCTAGGGCTAAAAGCCTGAATCAAACAGAAAACAAAGACAAAAAAATTTTAAAAAAAGAATATTAGTTATCATCCCAGTCACCTTCGAATGTTTCTCTTGGTTTGGGGACTGATCTTTGCATGAGTACTTGTTTTCTTTTGATGATTAGCTGCTGCGGCCATTTTGCTCTTAGATTTTGTACCTTGGCTTCTGACAGATTCTCCACCTTTCTGCACCTGAGAAGCATAAGCATTATCGGAGTCCACCTTGAAGGAAACGATGGAGGCCGCAGTGTCTGGAAACTGCTCCATGATCAGCATCTTCGCGCCACGGTACTCAAAGAGAAACAACAGCAACGTATACCATATTATGCACTGCAATACCACGACCTGCACCATCAAGTTCCCTGAGAAGGTCCCATACATAGCCTTGAGCAACGGTATTCCCATCACCAACGTATTGGGCAACGTTGACACAGGAAAAATCGTAATCATCCACTCGGGACTTCCGCTCCTTGTAAAGTTAGTCCAGAGACCCAGCACCCTTCAACTCTAGCACCCTTCTTGACTAAAAATAGGACCTACAACATGTCATAGGATGTCATAAGTTGTTATAATCTATCATATGATGTGATTCACTTCATAATTTGTCATAAGATTGTCATAGATGTCATAAATTATCATAGATTTTCTATTTTTATCAGGAGTTACAACTCATGATATGGCTCTTCACAAAACTTCTTGAGAGTTACAAATTCAAATTTATACCCTCGTGATGTCTTATTCCACCTTGTAATTCAAATTTGGGGTAATTTCAGCTAATGTGGTCCCAATTCAACCTTCTTATGCACCCTCTTTATCCAATGTTTCCTAATGTTGCATCATTTCACAATTTAGACATCAAACTCTACAAATATTTGGCCCACATAATCACTTTGATAATTTTCCATGAATTTACGAAGTGACATAGGTAAATGCATCTCACTAGTCCAATGGAATGGTTGATATAAAAAAAATCCGAGAGATTACAGTGCCTGTGTGTGTAAGCTTGTTACTATAATGAAAGGGTTTCAAAATCGAAATTGAAGGCACAATCCCTTAATCATCACCACATACAAATTGTATTAAAGACCAAACAACAATACATTGAAATGTTGTATACATGCTACCATAGATAATGGGTCGATCCTTAAGGGCTTCACTATGTTCTATAAACTCTATACAAATGTAATGAAAAAATAAAATATATAGTAAGAAATCCAGCAGAAATCCATTGAGTCTGTATATGTTAATACAAGAAAGATAATCCAAAGGGTATTACTATAACACTATTGCATAAATAATATATCACGTAAAATGATAAGAGCGATAAGTGGTTCAAATATGTGTCCATATCCCTTCATGTTTTACATAATATCAAACCAAAATATTCCTTGCACAAGAAAGAAGTGAAAAATTGACAAATCCATCATAGATTTCATCCTTTCTTGAATAGTGGTGAATCTTGTAGATCCTAGGTTATGATGGGAATTTAATAAGGCCTACGGGTGGACAACAATCCAGTATAGTCAGATAATCAAATTATAATATTATTCTGACTTGCAGACGGCCAACCTAAAACGATAGCTTCTTAATGAATCGATAGGTTTCATGGCCATGTCTGCAAGAGAAAACGAGAAAATTTTATCTGCAACTTCAACTTGTCGGCATGTCCATGAATGGGTAACTTCAATATTCCAGATTTTTTTTCCTAATTCTAAAATTTCCTTTAAAAATGAGTCTCGATTGAGCATATTTAGCATATGTTCAAACATCTAATATGTAGAGTAGATTATGTAAAATTTGATCGATAGCTTCAACTTTCATTGTGACATGATGTTTAGAGCCACTGATAGTCTTCTCTAGATCGCATAGGAATTTGGGATTCTCTTGTTTTATTAGTTATTCCTGTCGGCTCGATCTTCTTGGCAGACTCCACAGTCAAAGAGTAGCCGAGTCCTTTTTCATAAAACTTTATGAGGGCCACGACCAAACCAGTCATTTGCTGGATTTAAAAGCTTTTGAATACTTGCACTTCACTAGTTATCGTTTTACTGGCCGAAGGATTGCTTGGAGAAATAATAGCCATGGATAAGCATCAGAACACCCTTTTACAAAAGCTACTGATCGCAGTTATGGTTTTTGCAGCTTGCCAGGCGGCTGAGGTTCCCGGGAATACTATATCTTTGGGCACCTCTCTCAGTGCAAATCAAACTAGAATGTCACAAAATGGGACCTTCAAAATTGGATTCTTCCAACCCAAAGGGACGAAGAAATGGTATGTTGGGATCTGGTATGCGCAGATTGCAAAGCAAACTGTCGTATGGGTGGCTAACAGAGAGCAGCCATTGGAAAGACAGGGTGGTGCAGCCTTAAAGTTGGCAGAAGATGGGAGTCAGCTAGTTCTATACGATGGGAATAGAAAAGGAAACCCTGTTTGGTCCAGCAATGGGAGCTGGAAAGAAACTAAGGTAGTCATATTGGACTCTGGCAATTTGGTTATGATTGATGAAAATCAGACTACTGTTTGGGAGAGCTTCAACTATCCCGGTGATACATTGTTGCCCGGGATGAAGATTGGGATGGGGCAGAAGCTCAGTTCCTGGAAAAGTTTTGTTGATCCGGCCCCTGGTTCTTTCACTCTCGAGCTGGATCCATCTGGGGCCAGCCAGTTTGTTCTCCTGTGGAACAGATCTATTCGCTATTGGGAAAGTGGGCTCTGGAACGGTGAGATTTTCAGCGGGCTTCCAGAAATGGCAACGAAATATATCTATGTTTTCAGCGTTGTTAAAAACCATACAGGCGCAATTGTCTATTTCACGTACTCTCTCAAACCTCAGGTCCGTATCGATACCCGGTTCGTGCTGGATAAAGATGGAGAATCTCAGCTCTACCTTTGGAGCGACGAAAGCAGCAAGTGGAGCATGATCTGGTCGCAGCCCACAGATCAATACCAGATTTATGATTTCTGCAGGCCTTATGGAGTTTGTAGCCAGAATAATGTCCAGTTCTGCAACTGCATACAAGGTTTCGAGCCCCGAGACTGGCAGGAATGGAATTCACAAGATTGGTCCAGTGGTTGTGCCTGGCGTGAGCGGTTGCAATGCCATGCCGAAAATGGAAACGGCAGCACAGACGGATTTCTGGAATTCAAAGGCCGATCGTTGCGTGACAAATCGGATTTAATATTACAACACCAAGAAACGCATAACAGATGGCGGATATAATTTTCATTTTTTTAATTCTATTATTATGACGTCATCTTGCCACATGTCAACCCAAATCCAGATACCAAATCCCAATGCTGACATCATCTTTTATCCACCAATCAGCCGTTGACAAAAATAGCTTTTTAACAAAATTAAAAAAAATATTTTACAAATCCCTAAGTCTTACTTTGCAAAACAGGTTTTGATTTTTTTAAACTGCCTCAAAAAGCACCAAGTAATAGCAAAGTCAAAGGTAAGTCAAATGTGATCGATTACAATATACCTGCCTGAGGCAGGTATAATAATACTCAAAAGCTCAACTAGTGCGAGTAAGGAATTCCATAAATCTGATGCCAACAAGTTTACCAAGAAGAACCTGAATGTAGCACTACTTATGGATGTGGCTTGGATGTGGCTTGTATTATTAGTAAATTTTGTACAAGTTTTTACATTAAAGATTGAGGGGTGTTTACAAACTAGGTATGAAAGATATGTTGTTACATTTATCACATTAATCATGCAAAGTAAGTTTCAATGTAAACTCATAACTTATCAAAAATAAAAATAAAAAATGATAAAATTTGGTAAGAACATTAAAGAACATTAAAAATATATATATATTTATTTCAAAACTAAAGTAATTTGGTATAAAATTGTTAGAATAAAATTGTAAAAGGTTTATTGGTTTAACATGTTTATGTTTTTAAGGACTAAATCATGATATTGGACTTCAAAAAAAAGATAAAGGTGTGATTTATTTTGAAATAAATTTCATATTTTTATTTGAACATTATTTTAAGTTTAAAAATGCTTTTAAATTTAAATAAAGGTAGGTAATGAATTAGAAGCTTTTAAGTTGGTAAAAACAGTTAAATGTATGATTCATCTTGGAGTAACTTTCATATTTTTTAATAAACATTATTTTAAATAAAAAATGTATTTAAATTTAATGGAATATAATTAAAATTAAATGTAGGCAATGAACTAAGGGTGATGTCTAAAATTCAACCATTTGGATGGAAAATTCCAACTAGATTTTTATCAAAATGGTGCCTAAAAAATTTTAGGTGTTTTTTTATTTTGCAAAATAAAAATGTAACTATGTTTTAATCCCAATTTTAATGGTAGAAATAGATTTAGAACTTTCAAAAACCCCTAGGACACCCAATATTCCAAAACTTGAGATTTGTAACCTCGATTTTTTAAATTTTCAACCTTATTTTATCAAAATTGTGCCAAAAAAACTAGCCTATACCTACCCAAATCCTAGAATTTGTAGACTTTTCCATGAACTAAGTTATTACATTGATGATTTTTAGTTGATCACATTCTTTTAAGAGAGTTTGACCATCTAAATTCTTGAAATTAAAATAAATTAGTGGGAGGAACCATTTCTAGATGTAATAACCTTATTGCACCCAGAGGAGCCCAGTATGGGGGAGATGTTGTAACCTAAGGTTACCAAAAATAAAAAGTTAAAAAAATCATGTCTGCTCATAAAATAAAATAGTATTAAAAGTAATTAAAAAAATCCATGTATGCCTATAAAATAAAAAAATTAAAAACTTAAACTCAAATTAAGATAAAAAGATATTTACACCACAAGAAATTGGATCCCTCTCATGGTTGATAAATGAGGGTTTAGGATGGATCTATGGTGGTGGTTAGCATATTACCAACATAATTAGTTTATGTAAATTTTTATGACATAATTGTGTTTTTGTAATTTAGCTAATTTTATAAAAAATATATTAAAAGTGTTACAATTAATCCTTATTGTAACTTCTTATCAAGAAAACAAGATTATAATAAATCAAAAAAAAACTTAGGCTATTGTTAGATTTATCTTGTTTTCTAAAATGAGTTATTACTAGCACATCCACTTTATTTGTGGCCAGTGAATGGTTATGTGTTATGCTCATAGTTGTCCGAGCTTGAGCAAACCTGCTTATAAGAGTTTTTGTTTCTTTAGTAAGGAAACATTATATTATATATATAATAGAAAATTACATAGAATAGTAGTTCATTCAGACCTTCATCCCTCCATACTTAGACTTCTATTAACCAACATATCACCCCTACCCCATCAATCCCAAAACTACCCCCCCTCATTGAGGGAAACAAGGTATTCACATATAGTTTTTCCCTTGCATTACATATTATTGAGTCCATTACTAAAATGTGTACTATTGGCTATTCTAATTGCTATTTCAAATAAAAACATACCACAAAAAATTAACTTGTAATAAACTACCACCTTCAACCAAAACTAGAAACATATTAATTGTCCATATTAGAGAACCACACAACCACAACCAAGTTATGGAAGCTACATGTTTTGAATCCCTTCACCAATCGGTGCCCTCGACATAGAGCCAGACGAACCCGGACCTCACGTGAGGAAAGGAATCCCCATGTGGTTTGCAACCAAATATAGCTTCATGTGCATTAGCCTTATGTCTACATGGCGCTCTTTCCAACATTAGATCAGCACTTTCATCACCCTTTTGTTTCTCCTCCCTTTCCAACAACACCTTTGCTAGCAATCCTTTCATCACCCATAACATAGAGAGAGAGAGTCTTTTCATACAACATTTCTCTTTCATGGGTAGAACCATGGTATGTAATCCATGTCGTCAAAGCCTCAAAATCCTCAATTGGTTTTTCTTCCTCTAACTCTGCCCATAAATCTTGTTCGACCATCTCAATTTCCTCCCAATGTGCCTTTTGGATCATGGTTATGAAGCGCCATGCATCCTGCACCACTCGCCACTACTCCTGGTTCAATCTATGCTTACCATTCTCCTTCTTGATCTCCCCCCCCTCCAATTGGCTCCATACTGGCTTGATTGCCACAATCCATACTCATACAATAGGAAATGGTGTCCCCCCACCATGAATTAAAATTGGTATTGAATTCTTGGTGGGGTCTCTACATTTCTCAAGACCCAGATTTAAACACCACTTTGAGAGAAAAGCCCCACTACAAATAATGAGTGAGGCTATCATATACCCTATCTCCCATCCTCATCTCGTACGCTCAACATAACCAACCCTCAACATAACCAACCCCAATCATGTTTGTTGCTTTGCACAAATTTCTCATTGTTCGACTGATTTCCTCATTAGATCCCATCGCATATTTTGTACCTTATTTGTACCTTCCTTCTCCTATCATAACTTCCTTAATGGGAGAATACTCATGATCCCCCTCCCCTTGGTCTATCCCAGGATCATCACGTGTTAGTACCACTTCACCACATGGTGTGGCATCAACTCCATGATCATTCATTCAGACACTTGTGTAATACACCAAGATTTAATAATTTATTATTAAGTTCTACTAGAATATTTTATTTTATTATTAAAAAAATTTGACAGAAAGTCAAAAATAAAAATAAAAATGTAATGGATTATTCTTTTATTAATAAAAGATATTAGATGGGACATAAATGAAATAGTTTTTGAAGAGTGTTTGCTGACTCACAAGAGGAAAAGACAAGTGGTTGTAGCTGTTGAGTGAGAACTCAAGGTGCATGAGGCATCTTCCCCAAAATGAGGTCACAACTCTTTGTTGAGTGCTAAAGAGCAAAAGGCTCATAAAAGACCAAGTACTAGGAAAAATACTATATAATAGTATGTCCATTAGCAATCAGGAGGCTAGCATTAGATGGGGATTGAATCTGATAATGCAAGAGATGGCACATTAAGTGGATTTTTCTCTTGTGGTTCAACGAACATGCTCGGGGGTTCTGGAGCAAGTGACTTGGCTGCTCTAGGAGTTGGTTGGGAGGAATGGCTATTCCATTTTTGTTTTCCCAACAGTGATGCCAAGTTCTTGTCCTATTGCTTATTATTATAACTAGATATAGTAGGAATTCCATTTCTTTTACTTGGAATAGTAACTAACTCTTTGAGCAGAATTTATTATTATGCATCTAAATTAAATATTGATCCATTATGTGTCTGAATTAAATATTGGTCTAGTTTGTATATAAATAGAATGTAGATTTTTTACGCATCAGTTCAATAACTATTCCTATTCTGTTGTCAAAATATATCTTCTTTTCTGCATTTTATTCATGCCTGTAAAACACCAAAATTAATTATTAACGTATCTCAGATCAAGCATCCATACCTGAATCGAAGATTTTAATAATATGTGTTATTCTTTTACAACCAGTAATTTGAAGACTACTGTAATTCTAGTAAATATCATAGACCCAATTAGTTAAAGACAGAAGTAACCTATTTTATAAAATAGAAGGACCCTAGCAAGTTGTTTTATCTATAGACTTTATAAATCAAACTAAGAGCCGAATGGCTTGATAAAATCTCAGCTTAAACATATTAAAGAACCAAACCGAAGGAATGTGAATAACCAAAGATACTATAACCAAATGATCTTATATACAAGAAATCTACGGTGTAAAACTAATTAATCAAATATATTAGAATTTAGTGTCGAAAGGCATGCATAGGTTTATAATTTATTAAAAGGAATCCCAATTTTTCCAACCGTGTTACAAACCCTTTACAAATCAAGAATGTTGGATTGAGATCCATCGTGATCTTAAGGTATCTTTGTAACTGCCCTATACCTTAAGAAATTGTTGTAACTAGTAGTCCTCGACGTCATCGAGAGAATCAAATCTACAACATACTAATCAAAGACTCATTCAATTTATTATGTGGCAATAATACCATCATAAATGGTAGTTTCGACACATTCGAATCTACAAGATACAAATACTCTTAAAAAACACAATCAAATTTACAATTATTTATCATTAAATCTTCTAAGATATGAGTCCAAGATCAGGTTCGGCCAGTCTAAACATACGAGTCTTTAACCTGAGGCAACCATTATAATCAATACCACATATTTCTTAATAAAATGCCCAATATTTCCCCTAAGCGGTGAACCTTTCCAAAATCAATGCATGGCTATAAGGCCATCGAAGGATGACAACCATTGCATAAATAAAGAAACAAACAAGTAATAATTATAATTACGAAATAATTCATGATAGGTGATTCTAGGAATTTAACTAAAAATGCAAAGACCCTAGGGGTCGTATCAATTTATATAGATTAAATAATATCAAAACAAATTTTGCATATACATGGTGTGGATGTAATACCATCAACGATGGATTCCACCATCGTTAATAACCCTAATGATTTAAAATTATAGAGTAAGAAAAGTGGTGGTAATCCCATCCATGATGGCACCCACAATACTATAGCAAGCCTGAAAACAAACAATTAAGCAAAAAACAAGTTCTAAACACATGCATGAGCAGAGAGGGATTGCATAGTCCTCTGCCTTTAAAATATAAACCCTTCTGAGTTGAACCATGAAATGAAACCCTGTACGTATCTTGTAAGAGATAGAATCATGAACCCTCTGGATGATTCCAAGACTCCATCAAGAGATACATGTAGAATAAATACACAGAACCGTTGTTAAGCAGTGGTTTTCAAATTTTAAAAAAAATAGATTAAGGGTTTCGTTGCTACGTAGCTTATCTTGGCGTACTAAGGCACAGGGCTAGGAGGAGGACAGGCCTTGCTCATCAGTACTCTCAACCTGCAAACAAATATCTTCAGTTAACAACCATTACAAAAATGAATAATGTAAACAAGTAAATAAACTTCATAGTTCCTTACCTTCGACGAGTTGCAAGGAGGGCCAGGGGTCAGCTCCTCCTGGATGCCCTTATCCCTCCTATGCCTACACCAAAACAAAAACCACATCTGTTTATACAGCGAAATCACTTAAACTACTTAATAAAACCTTGTAAAGTTCAAATAGAATCCCTTACCTGGTAAAGGGCAGTTCATAGCTAAATATGGTGGCGAGGTCTGTTGAAAGTGCAAACGACATGCTACAGGAAGTCGTTGGAGCCATGAGAACCACAGGTACACCTTGGGAGGCATCCAGGAAGAAGGCCTTTAAAACCACAGGATTTTTTTCATGCCCAAAACCCTATTACAATCACCATTAATAGAGCATATCTTCAGCTCTCGTGAACTAACAGACCAAATATCAAAACAAGGAAGGGTTCAGACCAAAATACGACACATTAAAACCCTATTGAAAACCCATACCATTGTTTTGCATAGGTGGATGACCGAGATGTATTCTCGAGCCAACAGTAAAGGTTTGGCTGCGCTATCGACTCACAACCAGGGTAGCGCTTAAAACCACAAGTCAACCAAGGCACCATCCTTTTAAATATCACCACTCACGGCTAATATCCAATTATTGCATGCAATCATTACTTTATGCCAAGTTTCAAACTATGGAGTAAACCCTTTCCAATATCATATAACCACATAAACATTTAACAAATGAACCATTATATTCATTAACAAGTCAATTATGGCATAGAACCCATAGTCCAATGTTTGAAACATACATTCAAAACATTCAAGCCTTACCATATTAAGCCTTGCACTTTAGGACCAAGGTCCCTGCCATGTTATGTTATAACATTTGCACATAGGAACCTAGGTAGTCTATGACCCCTTAATAACTTTATTACATAGAAAATGTGGGATCAAGACTATAACATAGTCTCCCAAGCAAACCTCCTTGCAATCAAGTTAAAAATTAAATAAGGAACAAAAACATCACCTTCGGGAATGTTTAGTAGCATGTTATCAAAACTCTGTAAACACCTGCAGTTGGTGAAACTTGTCATAAAGCAGTTAATAATTATGTAAGCGACTATACATAGGATCAATAGTTTAACTCATGCCATAAGTAACTAATGCTTGCTAGGATTTTAAATATGTGGTTTTGGTTATATGTATATCAATTTTTTTTTATGAAATTTTGAGGCTTGTGACAACCTAGATTTGAGAACCTACTTATAAGATTTAACATCCATACATATAAGTTAAAAGAAACCATAACCCAATAGAGAAACTTGGTTTGAAAAAGGCTAATAATCAGAGTTATATGTTAATGAATATGGGAGGTGGGTCCTCCCTAGGGTTGGCCCTAGTAGGTTCTTTAGATTTGGTTGCTTCCATGATTTCCTACTATCCTTTTATCATCCTTATAGATAGATCATCCTAATCCAAGGCCTTACTCCTTTCCTTAGACCCTTAAATTATATTGATTAAGTTATCATATTTCTAGTTTAAATGCTCAAATTTCTACTCCAATAGGTTCAATTTAGTGAGGAATTCATTCTATAAGTGGCCTCTTGCTTCCATAGTCACGTCAATTAATGTTCTCATGTGCTAGTGTTAAAGTACTGTAACTTCAGAAGATATTCTATATGTATTGATTGTGTTCCTCCATCAGGAGATGAGTTTGTTCATGTAAGAGTCATTGAAAGAATCAATGTAAACTTTTGGATGTAAGTCGGGTCAATAGTACCCAAGTGTCAATATAATAAATATTATTTTTTGGTGTCTTGATAGACAAGTCGGCTCTATCAGTCAAACAAGTCGGCCCATTTAGTTCCTAGGTCAAGTCAACTGAATACTATAAATAGGGAGGTGCTTCCCTTCATTTGTACACACTCACTCAAGCAAGTTTTGCAAGAGAGCGAAGAACAAGTGCGCCAGAAAGAAGAGAGAAGCAATTGTATGGGCTTAACACTGCTTTGGTTGAGTTCTATACTGAGGAATTTTTGCGGGGTTTTCTCCCTTGTGGTTTCCTCTAGGAAAATATTTGTGATCTTATGTTTATGTGCTTGTTGTTCTTTCAGTGATCTTACTAGTGACAATTTGTTTTAAGATGTCATCTACGCAAATTAAGAAAACTTAACATGGTATCAGAGCCACCCTGAAAGGAAACAATGCACATTTAGGGTTTTTTACTCTAAACAAATCCCTTGACAGATCAACCAGAAAAGAGGGCTCACTCAAATCGACCCTGAAGAGCACATCTTTCTGTGAAGACAGAATTGGATTCCAAGAAGTTTTAGTTTTGTACCAGTCACTCCTACCAAGACAAACTAGGGATTCATTTTTCCTGATACTTTATCATCAATATCAGAAAAAGAAATATATAGTCTACCTCTCCCTAGGGAGGTGCATCTTTTCCATTAATCATCCCTACCAGTGATCCCAACTGAAAAATCAGGGTTACTGCATCAAACCCTAAGTCATCCAGAAGGAGGTTAGCTAGAAGTTGTTTTCATCAAGTAAGTAATACTCCTCCTTATTCCATTTGAAGTTCTCATTCTATTAAAGATAACAAAGAATACCAAGCTAGATGAAAATATTGAAGGTGTTGAAAACTTCAGAGCATGGAAATATAGGATCATTCTCATCCTACAATAAAATGATATAGAAAGATTTGTAAAGGAGGAAGTGGAAGAACTAGAATAATCTAAAGCCAAGTCCAAGTATAAGAAGGATAATATCATAGATAAAAGGATCATAGTTGACTCCATCAAAGATAACTTGATCCCTCAAGTATCCTCAAGGGAGACTCCAAAACAAATGTTTGATGCTCTATCCGGCCTATTTGAAGGAAGAAACATCAATAGAAAGATGACCCTGAGGAATCACCTAAAAAGTGTAAGAGCTCAAAATTTAGAGACCATGCAGTCTTACTTTACAAGAGTAGCTCAAATCAAGGATTAGTTAGAAGCTATTGGTGACATGGTTGAAGAAGCAGAACTTGTAATGACCACCTTGAATGGTATCCCAAGATATTGGGAAGCCTTTATCCGAGGAATCTGTTCAAGAAGGAAACTAACCAAGTTCTGATAGTTATGGGAAGAATGTGTTCAAGAAGAAGAAAGGATAGCAGCCAGAGAAGAAAAGCTAAATGACAATGAGGATCAAGCCTTGACAGTTCATACCAAAGGCAAGAACAAAAGGAAGAGTCATGACCATCCTCATAGAAAGACTCAAGGGTTTAAGAAGTCTAATAAAGACTTCTCAGATTATGGATGCTTCACTTGTCACAAGTTGGGACACATTGCTATCAATTGTCCCATGAAAGTAGAAAGAGTAAAAAATATGAAAAGATTTCAGGCCCATGCTACTAAAGATAGTGATCAATAAGTTGAAGAGAAAGCAAAGAAGGATGAAGACTCCAGTAAATAATATGTATTGATATATGCTCTAACAGGTTCAGTCTCACTAGGAAATGACACCTGGCTAGTGGATAGTGGTGCCTCCAAGCACATGACAGGTTACAAGGACTCACTCTCATGTCTTGTACAAAAGGAATCTCCACACAAAGTAATGCTCGAAGATGATTCCCAATACCCCATCAAAGGAATCGGAGAAGCATCCTATAAGTTGGACTTTGGAAACTCCATGAAGATGAAAGATTTCATATATGTCCCAGGACTAAAGAATAACCTTCTTTATATCTCAGCCTTAGACAAGAAAGGCTTCAGAGTTTCTTTTGTGGATGGAAACGTTTTCATGTGGACAAAAGGAAAAACCAAAGATGATGCAGTAGAAATTGGAGTTAAAGAAGGAGGACTCTACATAATAAAGGGACATGTAGATTCAACATTAAAAACCAGTACCATAAACCCATGTGATCTATGGCACATAATGCTTGCTCATATTCACTACAAAGCTTTACCAATTGTGAGCAAGGTTGTGACTAGTCTACCAGAAATTCAGATAGATCATGAAGGAGTGTGCGAAGGATGTGCACAAGGAAAGAATACTAAGAACCCTTATCTAAACAGTGACGGTAAAGAAAAAGGGATCTTAGATATTATCCACTCATACATATGCAGGCCAATGCAAACCACTTCATTAAGAGGGTATGTTTACTATGCTTCTTTTATTGATCACTATTCCTGCAAAACCTAGATATACTTCTTGAAAAAGAAGGATGACGTGTTTGAAAGGTTTAAGGAACTTAAGGCCCTCGTAGAAAACCTCTATGAAAAGAAGATAAAGATATTGAGGTCAGATAATGGAGGAGAGTTCACATCAAATGAATTCAATGAATACTACAAAGAAGTTGGGATTAAGAGGGAGCTCACCATTCCCTATAATCCACATCAAAATGGTGTGGCAGAAAGAAATAATAGATCTATCATGGAAGCTGTGAAAGCTATGATACATGATAAATATCTACCAATGTAACTATGGGAAGAAGCAACTAGAACAACAGTATATGTACAGAATATAATATCCCACAGTGCCCTTGGGAACAAAACTTTAGCAGAAATGTTTTCCGAAGAAAAACCTGAAGTATGTCACCTAAAGATATTTGGATGTCTTGT
The DNA here is from genome assembly GCA_001517045.1 of Pseudotsuga menziesii. Taxonomy (NCBI): domain Eukaryota; kingdom Viridiplantae; phylum Streptophyta; class Pinopsida; order Pinales; family Pinaceae; genus Pseudotsuga; species Pseudotsuga menziesii. The sequence continues at coordinate 79,408 of LPNX010059659.1, forward strand.
ATACATAAACATTTCCAAGGAGAAAATATCAAGGTTAGATCCTTCAGGAAAAAAAGGATTTTTTGTAGGATATAGTGAGCAACCAAAATCTTATTGAATCTATATCCCAGGATACCATCAAATTTAACTTACTAGAGATGTCACATTTGATGAAGATACAACTTTCAGAAAATCAAAGAGAGATAAGGAAGATGAAGAGGAGCATGAAACTTCCAAAGCTGCAGAAATACCTAAACCAGTTAGGAATGAAGAATAAGATCAGATGTCTGAGGATCATGATATGATAGAACCTCAGTTACCTAAAGAATTACCCAGTGAAATGATTTCTCGAAAGAGAAAACCTGCTAGGGCTCGTGAAGTAATCGAATAAGCAAAAATACATGGTGCCCCAGAAGGAACTATCCGAGAAAGAAAGAAACCAAATCCATACCCTAGTTATGTGCTTTGATGTGTTATCTAGTTGATAAAGAACCAACATTTTTTGAAGAAGCAATAAAACAGAAGGAGTGGGTTGATGCAATGTTCGAGGAGTAATAGTCCATTATAAATAATGATGTATAGGAAACAGTACTAAGACCAAAAGACAAGTCAGTGGTATCCTCGAAATGGATCTTCAAAACTAAGCACTCAACAGATGGTAGTATAGATAAGTACAAGGAAATATTTGTAGCTTGAGGATTCTATCAGAAAGAGGGAATCAATTACGAGGAGACCTTTGCACTCGTGGCTAGGTACACCTCAATCATAACCATCCTCGCCTTGGCAACCAACATGAAGTGGAAGTTACATCAAATGAATGTAAAGGCAACCTTTCTAAATGGCTTGATTGAAGAAGAAGTATATATTGAACAAACGCAAGGGGTCGAGACTAATGATCAAAAAACTCATGTATGTAGACTCAAGAAGGAATTGTATGGGTTAAAGCAAGAACCCAAAGCATGGTATGGAAGAATCGATGGGTTTCTAATGAGCTTAGGATTTACCAAAAGTAAAGGAGATTCAAACCTCTACTATAAAGTTGATGATGATGGGATTATGATATTACTGCTATATGTAAATGAACTATTCTTGACAGGTGAATATAAGCCCATCGTCGAATGTAAGAAGAAGCTTGATGCAGAGTTTGAGATGAAAGACCTTGGAATGATGCATTACTTTCTAGGTATTGAAGTATGGCAGTATACAGACAAGATTTTCCTAAACCAAGGAAAATATGAAGTAGAAATCCTAAAAATATTTGGAATGATAGATTGCAAGGCTATGACTACTCTGATTACAACAAGTTTGAAGTTATTGAATGATGATGCTTTAGAAGCAGTTGATGCCACTTTATACAGACAGATTATTGGTTATCTGATGTACTTAACCAATACAAGACCAGATATATGTTTTGTTGTAAACACCCTAAGTCAGTATATGGTGAATCCCAAACATATTCACCTAATTGGAGGAAAACATGTAATGAGGTATATAAAGGGAACTTTATATTATGGTCTCAGATATGCATCAAGTGGCGAGATCAGCTTACATGGATTACAGATTCAGATTGGGAAGGAAGTGCCAAAGATAGAAAAAGAACCTATGGATGTTGCTTTAGTCTGGGATCAAGCATGATCTCTTGTTTCAGTAGAAAGCATACAAGTATTGCGCTTAGGATGATAGAGGCTAAATACATTGCAGCATGTTCAGCTTGTAGTGAAGCAATATGGCTTCGCAAGATGTTGGCAGGATTATTTGATCCAGAGATAGATGTTACTGATATCCTTTGTGATAATCAGAGTTGTATCAAGATGACATAAAACCAGGTGTTTCATGATAATACAAAGCATATCGAAGTTAGATATCATTTCATTTGGTATATGGTTCAGAAAGGAGCTGTAAAGCTCAAGTATGTTCCTATAGAGGAACAAGTGGAAAATGTGTTGACTAAGCCTTTGGCTCGTGTAAAGTTTGAATACTTTCAAGACAATCTTGGTGTAATCTAGAAGGACCTCTCTCAAAACAGGAAGTGACGGTAGATGGAAGAAGGATGCAGTGGTGGTAGCTCAGTCTAGATTAGGGTAAGTCTGGCTAGTCTTGTTGTCCCGAAAGGGTTAGTAAGTTAGACGATGCATGTCGATCCTAGGTAGATTAGTATGTATGGCTAGATCAGTTTAACCCAAGTGGATTCGTAAGCTAGGACAAGTCTTGTTGGTCCCCAAGAATATCCATCTATATAACTAGGCTTGTTGGCTCGAAAGGGTTAGTAAGTTAGAAAAAATTCCCGGATGGATCTACCAGAGAACTCACCGTGATGTTGCTCCGAGATAGTTAGAGGGAAAGATGTATCTTTAGTATTATTATACTGATGATTGTTGAGATGTTTTATTCAGTATTGTTATATTGATGATTACTGAGATGTTTGCTTCAGTATTGTTATATTGATAATTGTTGATATGTGTGCTTCAGTGTCATTATACTGATGATTGTTGAAATGATAGTTTCAATATTATTATACTGATGATTGTTGAGATGATTGTTGAGATAGTTTCAGTATTGTTACACTGATGATTGTTGATATATTTTCAGTATTCCTGTACTGATGTAGCAAGTTCAGTATTCTCATACTGATGATTATTGATTGATGAGATGATTGCTGAGATAGTTTCAATATTCCTATACCGATGTAGCAGGTTCAATATTCTCATACTGGTGATTGTTGAAATGAGTGATGATGAATTTGTTGAAGTATTTCTATGATGATGATGATGTTCCAACATCTCTATGTTGGTAATGCAAATGATGATCTAGCAATATAGATGATTTTGTTTTTAGCACTAAAATGCTAATGAGGTTGTTGTTGATGTTTCAGTATCTATATACTGATGGTGCAGATGATGTTTCAGTATCTATATACTGATGTTGCATATGATGTTTTAGTATTTACATACTGATGTTGTAGACAATGTTTCAATTGTAGATGATGGTTCAATATTCACATACTAATGTTGGAAAAAGATGATTTAGCATTCACATGCTAACATGGCAGAAGATGACTTGGTATTCACATACTGATGTGACATAATAAGATTCAGTATTCACATATTGATGTTACAAAAGATCATCCAGAAGATGAGTCAATATCCATATACTGATGTGACAGAAGATGATTCAGTATTTACATACTGATGCTACAGAAGATGATCCAGAACATGATTCACTATTCATATACTGATGTAGTAGAAGATGATTCAGTATTCATGTACTGATGCTAGAGAAGATGATCTAGAAGATGATTCAGTATCCATATACTGATAGAAGATGATTCAGTGTGTACAAAAGATGATTCAGTATTCACATACTGAGATTACATAAGATGATACAGATGAGATTGATGATGAAGATGTATGATGATGTTCCAAAAATTCCTATGACATATACAGACTCACTAGTCAGTTGTACAATTGTGGTAGTAGTTTCTACCTTGGTTGAATACCTTCCTAGTTAAGAGGGAGTGTTAAAGTAATGTAACTTCAGAAGATATTCCAGATGTATTGATTGTGTTCCTCCATCAAGAGATGAGTTTGGTCATGTAAGATTCATTGAAAGAATCAATGTAAACTTTCAGATGTAAGTCGGGTAAATAGTACCCAAGTTTCAATATAATAAATACTATCTTTTGGTGTCTTTCTAGACAATTCGGCCCTCTCAGTTAGATAAGTCAACCATGTTAGGTCCTAGTTCAAGTCAACCAAAGAATATAAATAGGCTGGCACTCCCATTCATTTGTACACACTACTCAAGCAAGTTTTGAAAGAGAGAGAAGAACAACTGCACCATAAAGAAGAGAGAAGCAATTGTCTGGGTTCTACACTGCTCTGGTTGAGTTCTATACTGGGAATTTTTGCAAGGTTTTCTCCCTTGTGGTTTCCCCGAGGAAAATATTTGTGTTCTTATGTTTCTATGCTTGTTTTTCTTTCAGTGATATTACTAGTGACAATTTGTTTTAAGATATCATCTAAGCAAATCAAGAAAAATTAACAACTAGTGTATGTCCACTAGATTTAGGAAGTTGGTGTCACAAACCCAAAAATTACACCATAAAAAAAAAAATTATTTAAATGTCGTAGAGTGTTTTCTTAGTCGTAGGTTCAAATCTATCTCTCTACATGAATAATTCTAATTCAATTTCTTGTCTATATGAAGACAAGACTTATCGTCTCTCCAACAATAGCTCTGACTATGACACTTCTGGAATCACCGATTTATGACAAGGTGTTATGTTAATTTTACAATATGTTTCTTTGCATAGATTATGCCAAAGTACTATGTTGTAACACCTTATGCTAAAGTACTATGCTGCAACACGCTATGCTAAAGTACTATGTTGAAACACCTTATGCTAAACTACTATGTTGCAACACCTTATGCTAAAGTACTATGCTAAAACACCCTAGGTTAAAGTAGTATGTTGAAAAACCCTAGGTTAAAGTATTATGTTGAAACATCGTAGGTTAAAGTATTATGCTGAAACACCCTAGGCTAAAGTATTTTACTGAAACACCCTAGGCTAAAGTATTTTATTCGAATTAAGGGAGTCACCTATGGTACAATACTATGCTAAGGTTATGATATGATCCTAAGGATTCTTTAAAGATGATGATGAGGATGGATGACAGTTAGCGAGTTAAGATGGGATTTAAAAGAAGTTTTTAACGTTGTCCTAATCCATGGCATGCGAGTTTACAGTGCAGCCAGGACATGTTAATGTTGAAGTCACGCTTTAAAATGCTTTCATAAAAGGGAACGTAGATCTCGCCACTACATATGTCCTCAACGTGATCCACAACGTTGAAAGAAATTTTAGGGTTTTTATGTCGGGTTCATTGTAGTTAATAAGTCATGGAGGTTTTTGTTCTCTATTTACCTATGGTGGTTGCTTGATAGTTTCGTTCTGGATTTCTTTGTTGCGCGGTTGTGCCTTGTTTGCTTTTGAATTTCCTCTAGGCATGACTGCTAGATATCTTCTCAATCAACAAACAACTACGATGTGCTATCAATATTTTTATCAGCCAGTTTCGGTTGAGTTTCATCCTTTGTGCAGTCTTAGATATTTCACTTTCTGTGTGGTAAGTTGTAAGGCTCCAGGTGTGATTTCCTTTAGTCTTTGATGGAGGAGCTTACTATGCCGACGAGTTTCACAGAAAGGAAAGGTAATTAGTTTCTTTAAGATTTGAAAACTCTATTCTAGTTGAACTTTCGCAAGAAACAAGGGAACACTGAAACTTATGTTTTTGGTTTGTACAGGACATAGAAAAAGAATGGAGAGTTAGGAGGAGAAAACCGTCAGCCCTTTGAGCATTCGATGAAGGTATAACTCTGTACCCAAGTCTATTTTATCAAAAAACATATTAGTTCGATTTCACACTTTAAGAAATAATAATAAAAATAATGTTTTGTTTTGACATGTGAGGCAAAGAGGACCAAAGGAGTGGTTACTCAATCGATTGGATGAGTTGAGAGTAACTCTGTCATCTCCATTATGGCCCAAACTTTATCCAGAGCTAAGCATTTCATTGGAAACACATGATTTGGGGTTTAAAGAAATTTTTTCCTTTACTCACAGTTAAATTCTTATTTTTATATAGAGTTACCTGTTGGGATTTGTTGAAATGGTTACCTTGATAGACTAAAAAAATTTGAAAGGGAATTAACAGTAGTGTAATGTCCATGTAATGGGATTTACTTCCTCCTAAGTAATCTATTACTCTGTTTCAAGGTGAGAAAGATTTTCCTTTACCTTTTCAATCCTAAATTCGTGTTTTAAATACCTTCGAGCAAACTAACATATGCATGCCTATGTGCAAGTAACCAAAAATGGCACGGCTCCATACACTAAATGATGGATCTAATCTACAAAACAAGATATGCCTCAATTTAATGTGCAAGTCGATTGGCAAAGCTCCTGGGCCTATCCTGCTCAGAGTTTGAAGAAAAAAGGGCTTTTCAACCTCCTTATGATTTTAAGATAAGTTAAACATTGAAATATTGTGTCTAGTAACCTCCTTGCGATTAGAAATTCCATCGCGGATTTTGAAAAGAAGATTGTATGGTATTTTTACATTTAAGTTGACATATCGACACTCGACCATCTTGAATTTGATTATAAATATTTTATTTATATATTAAATGTTGGTTATGATTTGGATATGGATCTGGTTGGTCAGAAGCCAATTCCAAGAACTATAAAAACTGAAGACTCTCTTAATTAAACTCATGTTTCGATTCTTAGTTTGTTGTAACTATATTGTTTTGATCTTAAGGTTAGATTATTGTTTTAGATTTGCATAAGTTTAATCTATAATATAAATGGTTTTCTTCAGTCATCATTATAAATACTTTGTATAATCACTTTATTAAAAAGAAATATTGTAAATGAAATCGTGATAAAAAGCCTCTCGGTTCTAGCTATTTAACTTACAGTTATGACAGACTGTAGAGGGTTTGTATTTATAAAAAAAATGAATTTTATTTATAGGAAAAATACTTGTTATTCCTAAAATCCTCTACATAATAAAATTGAAATAGTAATAAAAGTTTATAAAGTAAAGAACATGCTAAAAGAAAAACTAATTAACAATTCTGCATATTTACAGTTTTTATAGAGTGGTCAGATTTAAAATATACTTTCAAAAATTAAATAACAAGACCAATGCATTATATAACTTAGTAAAGAACCTGTCACCACTGATGGAAATATGAAACTGAAGATGTCATTCCTCCCAACCAACTCCTAGAGCAACCAAACTTACTTACTCCAAAACCCTCAATCATGTTTGTTGAACACAAGGACAAATTACGATCAATCAGCAATCTCTATATTTGCATCAAATAGATTATTTCCCCTCCATCACAAGCGTCCTTCTTGGTATTTTTCCTGGGACTTGGTCATTTATGATCCACCTGCTCATTAATGCTCCACAAGGAGTCTTAGATGCCTCCTGCATCACTTGAGGTTTTACTCAACAACTTTCGCCATTTGTCATTTCCCCTTGTGGGTCAGCAAACACTCTTTTAATAGCTACTTCAGTTTCTATTCCTCTTGGTTATTTAATTAATAATAATAATAATTCCATTACATTTATTTTGACTTTATTTGTCAAAATATATGAAAATAGAAAATCAAAGTCTTAAACGATTTAATAATTTTGTGTTGTATTACATACACCTCCCCTTTAAAATTAACATCATCCTCGGTGTTATTATTTCTTTGTCCTTTTATACTTCCATTATTTCATCCTGAAATATAATTAGATATGCTTCTCGCATATTATTTTCCAATTCCCAAGTGGACTCCTCTGGACTAAGGTGCTTTCATTGCACCTTGACTTGTCCGATGGTATAGTTCCAAAGCAAAAGTTCTCTCTTGTCGATAATACGTTTCGGTTCCACTTGAAATTCTCCTTCGGGTTCCACCTGTATAGCATTCCAGCCAATCACATGAGTAGCATCATGAATGTATTCCTTTAAAATTGAAACATGAAAAACATTATGTACTTTTATTGTAGGTGGTAATGCTAATTGATATGCCGACGATCCAATTTTTGCTAAATTTCAAATCGTCCACAATACATGGGCACCAATTTTGAGTATTTTCCCAATCTTAAGGAACTTTTTCTGGGTTTCACCATTACATAAACATGATCTCCTACTCAGAACTCTCGTGGAGTTCTTTTTAAGTCAACGTAACTTTTTTTCCTATCTTGGGAAACCTTCAAGCTATGGTGTACATGTTTCATTGTTAGTTCCATATATTTCAATATTTCAGGTCCTAACATTGGTTTGTCAACGGGGTTCCTCCAAGAAATTGGAGTATTACACTTTCATCCATACAGTATCTCAAATGGACTTAATCCAGTTGAAGCTTGAAATGATAGTTATATGCAAACTCTATAAGATGCAAATAATCTTCCCACTTCCATTCCAGAATAGGTAATGGCTCTAACAATCTGGTGGGATGTTGATGTTCAACTTTAACTTGTTGATATTCAATACATCGTACTAAATATTCTACTACTTCCTTTTGCATGTTAGGCCAGAAGAAATCCTTCCTTATCATGGTAATCATTTTATGATATCCAGGATTTCCTGAATAAGGTCTTTTATGTAATTCATCCATAATAATTAATTTAATTTCTTCCAAATTAGGTATATATAATCTTTTTTTATGTAATAATAACCCTTTTTTATTCAGACTAAAATCTATTTTTACTCGATTTACTTCAGTTTATGTTGTCTTCTCTTTTAATTTTTGGTAATCTTTATCAAATTTTTCTGCATTTTTAATCTTATCCTCTAAATCTGTTTCATATATGCTGCTTGCAGTTGCATATAGCATATTTGCATGACGACTTAGAGAATCTGCTACCTTAGTCTCTTTTCCTTTTATATGTTTTATTTAAAAATCGTATTCACTTATGAATGATAGCCACCTAGCTTGTCTGGCATTAATATTTTGTTGATCAAATAAGTATTTTAAACTTATATTATCAAGCATGAAAAAAAATCTCCTTCCTATGAGATAGTGTCGCCACATTTTAAGTGCATGAATGATAGAAGCTAACTCTATATCATGAGTACCATAATTCTTTTTGTGTTCCCTTAGCTTCCTAGACTCATAGGCTACAACATAATTTTCCTGAATTAATACTCCACCTAAACCTTCTTTGCATGCATCCGTACATACAACGAAATATTTCTGTGGGTCAACATTTTTTAGAATAGGGGTTGTTGTTAATAAGTGATTTAATTTATTAAAACTTTCTTCGCCTTTTTTGTTCCAATCAAATTTCTTACCCTTCTTTTGTAATGAAGTTATAGTATATGCTATTTTAGAAAATGTTTCAATGAATTTACGATAATAGTCGGTAATCCCCATAAAAGATCTTATATCAGTTACATTCTTAGGAACAAGTCATTCCGTGATAGCTTTAATTTTATCGGGATCTGCTGATATTCTATACTTAGACACCACATGTCCTAGATGTTGAATTTTATCTTTGGAAAAGTCACATTTGCTAAACTTGGAAAATAATTGTTGTTCCCTTAACACTTGTAGAATTATTTTTAAGTGTTCTTCATGTTCTTGTTTATTTTTAGAATAGATTAATATGTTGTCGATAAAGACGACTACAAATTTATTTAAGTATTTACTTAGTATATTGTTCATTAAACACATGAAGGATGTTGGGGCATTTGTTAACCCAAAGGGCGTTACAACAAACTCATAATGACCGTATTTGGTTCTAAAAGCAGTCTTAAAGATATCTTCGTCTTTAATTTGTACTTGATGATATCCAGATCTCAAGTCTATTTTCAAAAATATTGTTTCCCCTCAAAATTGACCAAATAGATCATCAATACGTGGCTGAGGATTTTGATTTTTAATTTTCCATTTTGTTTAATTATCTATAATCTATAAATAATTGTAAAGTACCATATTTTTTTCTTTACAACAATATGGATGCTCCCCAAGGGGAAACACTAGGTCGAATGTAATTTTTATCAATTAATTCTTGTATTTGTGATATTAATTCAGTAAGTTCTATTATGTTTATACGATAGAGATCCTCTAATGTTGGTACTGCCCTTGGTACCAAATCAATTGTAAAATCTATATATATTTTCGGAGGTAGACCGAGAATCTTTTCCAAAAATATATATTTAAAGTCTTTTAGAATTGGTATGTCTTCTACATTAAGTTGATTGTTTTTCTCTTTATTGTCCATTAGGTAAATTTCAAAACCTTTGCAACCTTTACGAACATACATTTTCATTTGTAACGCTGAAATTTCTCTTATGGTGACTTTCCTGGGAATCCCTTTTACAACAATAGTATTACCTTTATCACCCAAACATGAGAATGTTTTATCATAATAGTTTAAACTAACTCTGCGTTCCTCTAACCAATCGATTCTTATCAATAAGTCATAATATCCTAGAGGTAGAATATTTAAATCGCCATTTTTTTGTTTTTTTTTGTTTTTTTTTTTATTTTTATGTATTTATTTGTGTTTCCCTTCTAACCCCACTCGTTAAAGTTCCATTACAATAAATGCTCCAAGAAGATTTTAACTCTCCAAGAATTTGAACTTTGAGGTTCTACCTGGTTCGTTGGTGTGCTGCTGGTTCGAGGTGTATTGACTCCATATCTGTGAGGCTTCATTGGGCGCCTAGTATTGTCTATTTATTAGAATTTTTTGGATCAATCTCTTGCCCTTCAGCCCTGTTATCGCTCCATGGAAGATTTGATTTCGATTTTTTGTTAGCTGGTTGAGTTGTATGATCGTTGGAACTGTGTAGCTCCTTCTCCTACTTCAGACAGGGTTGGTGGCCATTTTGGTTCATTGGCTATTTGTCTTTATAGGGTATCAAGAGTGCTCTAAGCTTCACGTTGAGCTCTAGGCCCTATTTTGGAATTTCACAGGACTGCGGGCTTTTCTGTGAGTTCATTCTCTAGATCTGTGGTGTCTTCACCTCAGATTTTGATTGATTCAATTGATCATTGTCTGATGATTCATGGTCCCTGAGACTTTTCTTGAATTTTGGTTCTAGTTTCTTTTTTTTCACCCTCTGTCTCTGTCTTCAATGGCATCTGGAGGGGGTCCTCCCCCTCCTCTTCCTCCTGGGATTAATGCATTCAAACGTCTTATTGCCTCCTATGGGAAGAGAAAGGGAAGTCCTTTGACGTGGTCTTTTGTGAATAAAACCGATATCCCTTCAGTTGATTTGCCTACATACCGACCTTGCAGGACTGCCTTGAATCTAGCAGAGCGTGGTATCATTGGGAAATTTATGGCCCTTTGGACTTCTCTGAATGCAATCGATGGATGGGTTCAGCGGAATTAGTTCAGTGGAATTAGAGGCCTCTGATTTCTGAAGGACTCTGCAATCATCTGGTTAGCAGAGGTTATTATGTTTTTTTTTAATCAACTAAAGATCGAGATCTCATATTTCAAAATGGTCCATATTTTATGGGTCCTCGAGGGCTCTATCTGAATAAATGAACCCAGGACTTAGATCCTAACCAGGATGTACCTTCAGTTGTTCGCGTATGGGTTAGACTTCCCCATTTATCTCTTCACTGTTGGAACTCAGAATCTCTGGAAACCATTGGGAATAAGCTCGAAAAGTACATTGATAGGGAAGAAAGCAAATATCGATACTCGTGTGCACACATTTGTGTTGAAGTAGACTTAGAGATAGGACTGCCTGAGGTGATCAAGATAAATGTTGCAGAATGGTCTCACATTCAAGAGCTTGATTATGAGAACTCCCTTTCAAGTGTCATCATTGTCGTTGTTAAATTTTCATATGCTTAGCTAAAACTTCAGTATTTTATTTCATTTTCATAACAAAAGCATATAAATAGGATCATTGAAAGAAACAGTATCACAAGAACAACACAGATTTATCCTGGGAAAACCCTAAAGGGAAAATCCCAGCAAAATCTTCCTCAATATAGATGCCCCAAAAATATAAAAGGTAAAACCAACAAGGAGATCAAAAGCCTGATCCTCCTCCTTCTCCAGCTACTTCTCTCCTTCACTAGTGCGCTACACAAGTGAGTGTGTGTGCTCCAAATGAGGAGTGCTACACCTCTATTTATATTCATCCGTTCACTTTAATTAACTCATCCAACATGTAGGCTTGAGTTAAATAATGTAGGCTTGAGTTACACATGTAGGCTCAAGTAACCACACCGGGGTGCTAATGACCCACCTTTACAATTATAGGGGACTACCTCATGACTCTTATTAGTTCTTCCAATTAGAAGCATCGAGGTACAAAGTAATACAAGTGGTTCTCCCGGTAGGACCATCGAGGACCACAAAACGATACATATAGAATATTCTTCGAAGTTACAATATTTCAACACTCCCCCTTAATGAGAAGGGTATTCTACAACAACATCAACAACAACAATGATAGGAGAGAAATAGAGGACATCATCAACATCATCAGGGTAACACATCTACAAATCATTGGAAGCTTTTCAACATCATGTAGTCTTCATCTTCAATCTTCAGTCTTTAGCATCATCAATACTTTGACTGCTTCGATCAGCAACAAATTTGACCATTTCGATCAGCAACAACATATTCAGCACTTTGACCTTTCCATCAGCAATAAATTCAGGACTTTGACCTTTCAAATAGCAACAACATCTTCAACACTTTGACCTTTCGATCAGCAACAACATCTTCAACACTTTGACCTTTCGATCAGCAACAACTTCAGCAGCAACATCATCATCATCATACTCTGATCTTTCGATCAAAAAACAACATCATCAAAACACTCTGATCTTTTGATCAGAAACATCATCATCAAATCATCATCATAAAAATACTCTAATATTTCGATCAGAAACATCATCATCAAAAACATCATCATCAAGTCATCATCAAAACATCATCATCAAGATATCATCATCATCACACTCTGATCTTTCAATCAGAAACATCATCATCATCAGTAACAACTTGCAAATCACAGTACAAAGACAAAGAAGTCTTTGGATCTCTTTTGGACTTAAAGTCCAGGGATGATGTAATCCTACCACCTTCTCGATGACCGAAGTTCACCAAATCCGTTATGAACCAAAGTCGAAGGATGATACAATCCTGCCACCTTCTCGATGACCGAAGTTCACTAGATCCATTCTGAACTGAAGTTCAAGGATGATACAATCTTGCCACCTTCTCGATGACCGAAGTTCATCGGATCCATTCTGAACTGAAGTTCAAGGATGATACAATCCTACCACCTTCTCGATGACCAAAGTTCACCGGATCCTTTTTGAACCAAAGTTCAAGGATGATACAATCCTGCCACCTTCTCGACGACCGAAGTTCACCGGATCCATTTTGAACCAAAGTTCAAGGAGGATACAATCCTTCCACCTTCTCGATGACCGAAGTTCACCGAATCCATTCTGAACCGAAGTTCAAGGATGATACAACCCTGCCACATTCTCAATGACCAAAGTTCACTAGATCCGTTCTGAACTGAATTTCAAGGATGATACATTCCTACCACATTCTTGATGACCGAAGTTCACTAGATCACTTTAGAGCAGATGCCCAGGGATGATACAATCCCACTACATTCTCAAGGACCGAAGTCACCGGATCCATTATGGACATATGTCCCGAGATGACACAATCCCTCTTCATTCTCGAATACCGAGGTCTCTGGATCACTTTAGGGCAAGTGCCCAGGGATGATACAATCCCACTGCAACATCACTACTCCCCCTTTCGAGGAAGGTCTTTCTAAACCACACCAAGCTTGTCTCAAAAGTGTTCAAACTTTACTCGGGACAGAGGCTTTGTCAATACATCAGCAACTTATTCATCATTACTCACATACTATAGCTTTATGGCTCCTTTCTACATCATATCTCGAATGTAGAAATACCTGATTTCTATGTGCTTTGATCTGTCGTGGAACACAGGGTTCTCCATCATCTTTATACAACTTTGGTTGTCACATAGAATCACGGTAGTGTCCAACTCTAAGTTGAATAATCCTGAAATCAGCTTCCGAAACCATGGATTCACAACTAGCAGAGCAAGCTTCTATATATTCTGCTTCGGCTGTGCTTAGAGCAACACTAGACTGCTTTCTGCTAAACCATGAAATCATAGCAGATCCCAGACTATAACATCCACCTGATGTGATTTTTCTATCTGAGATACTTCCAGCCCAATCTACATTTATGTAGCCATACAATCTATACTCATGGATACCATCATAGTATAGACCAAGGTCTATGGTCCCTTTTAGATATCTCATCACATATTTTGCAGCTACTAGGTGAACCCGTCTTGGTTGAACAAGATATTGACTTAAGGTGTTCACAACAAAACAAATTTCTGGTTTGGTATTTGTTAAGTACATCAATGACCCAATGATCTGTCTGTAATGAGTCACATCCACTAACTCTGATGAGTCATCAGCTAACAGCTTCAGGTTGGATTCCACGGGTGTGGCCATGGATTTGCATTCCAACATATTGAATCTCTTCAATATCTCTACCACATACTTTCCCTGGTTGAGAAAGATTCCTTCTGGACTTTGCCATACTTTCCAACCTAGGAAATAATGCATTAACCCAAGGTCTTTCATCTCAAATTCTTCTACTAGTTTCTTCTTGCTTTCCATGATCTGTTTCTTATTCCTTGTCAAGAATAAGTCACCCACATATAATAATAGGATGACAGGTTCATCTTCTACAACCTTGAGATAAAGGTTAGGATCAGCTTTACTCTTGGTAAAGCCCATAATTGACAGGAAACTATCTATCCTTTCATACCATGCTCGAGGGGCTTGTTTAAGACCATACAAGGCCTTCTTCAATTTGCATACGTGAGTATGTCTATCTTCAACTTCAAATCCTTGTGGTTGTTCTATGTATACTTCTTCTTCGATCACACCATTCAGAAAAGCTGTTTTCACATCCATCTGGTGTAAGTCCCACTTCATCATGGATGCAAGTGCCATGATAGCTCTAATCGAAGTATACCATGCTACTGGGGCAAATGTCTCTTCATAATCAATTCCCTCTTTCTGAGAGAAACCTCTGGCCACAAATCTTGCTTTATACTTCTCGATACTTCCATCAGCTGCATGCTTTATTTTGAATATCCATTTGGAGGATACTATACTTTTTCCTTCTAGTTTGGGAACTATATCCCACACATCATTCTTCATTATTGACTGGTATTCTTTAGTCATTGCTTCTTTCCATTCTTTCTTCTGTACCACTTCTTCATGGTTTGTAGGTTCTTGATCTACAAGATCACACATCAAGGCTACATAGTTGGAGAAAGTCTTAGGTTTCTTTCTTTCCCTTGTGGAGTCTTCAGGAGCTCCATATCTTTCCCTTGTGGAGTCCAAGCAGGCTTTCTCTTTCTTGATATTTCCATCATATGATGTTCTTGAGGTTCTCCCATGTCATGTTCTTCAGGATCTTCATCTTCAGGGAGACATGTAGTTTCTTCATTTATGGGAGGTGTCTCTTCTTCATATACTTCTTCATGTTGGCACTTCCTGGATCTCTTGAGGGCTACCTCTTCATTGAATGTCACATCTTGACTGATTTCCATATGATGAAATCCAGGAATGTAAATTCTAAATGCTTTGGATACTTCACAATATCCAACAAATATCCCCTTCTTTCCAGAAGGGTCTAACTTGGTTCTTTTCTCTTTTGGTATATGAATATATACTGAACAACCAAAAATCTTGAGGTGACTTACCTCAGCCTTCTTTCCCATGAACATCTCTTCTGGAGTCTTGAACCCAAGAGCACTATGAGATATTCTATTATGTACATACACAGCAGTTCTTGCTGCTTCTGCCCATATATGCATTGGAAGATCTTGATCATATATCATTTTGCCTCCATGATGGTTCTATTCTTTCTTTCTGCAACCCCATTTTGCTGAGGATTGTAGGGAGTGGTTAGTTCCCTCTTGATTCTGGCATCTTTGCAAAATGCCTCAAACTCTTTTGAGGTATACTCTCCTCCATTGTCTGAACGGAGTGTCTTTATTCTTGTCTGAAAGATTCTCTATCAAGGCTTTGAACTCCTTGAATTTCTCAAACACTTCACTCTTTGCTTTCAAGAAGTATATCCAAGTCTTTCTTGACAAATCATCAATAAATGTGATGTAGTATTCAAAGCCACTTAAGGATGTAGAAGACATTGGACCACAAACATCTGAATGAATCAATTCCAACGTACCTTTTGTTTTAGTTTCACTTTTCGGAAATGGATTCTTCATGTTCTTTCCCTTTGCACATCCTTTGCAAATGCCTTCATGCTTGATATTCATGTCTGGTAATCCCGTCACTACTTTGTTCACATGAGATAGAGCCTTGTAATTAATGTGGGCAAGCCTTCTACACCATAGTTCACTAGGGTCAATGGACTCATGCACAAGGGTTTTTTCTGAGTGCCCTTTGAGTTTATACAAGCCTCCTTCTTCTTCACCAATAATGATTGCATCTTCAATATTCTTTCCTTTGGGCCACATGAGTACTTGGCCATCTATGAAAGCAACTTTGAATCCTTTCTTATCTAAAGCTGAGATAGAAAGTAAATTCTTCTTTAGACCAGGTACATATAATACATCTTTCATCTTTAGGGGATTACCTGAATCAAGTTTGTATCTTACTTCACCAACTCCTTTGATCCGATATTGATAGTCATCTCCTAGGGATACTTTCTGAGGAGAACTCTTTTCTTCAAGTTTGGATAGAGTTTTATTTTTTCCCGTCATGTGCTTTGAAGCACCACTATCAATAAGCCAAGTATATTCTCTAGGAGTTATAGATCCAGAGAGTGCAGAGAATAGCACATACTCTTCTACATCTTCTTCTCTTACATGTTTTCTTTGATGTCCTTCTTCTTCTTCATCATCATCTTCATCTTCTGCTAGATGAGCATGATGTCTGTTGTTGTTGTTGATCCTCTTTCTATATTCTTGCCTCTTCACAGGACAATTTCGAGCAATGTGTCCTATCTTGTTACAATGAAAAAATTCAAAATCAGAATAGTCTCTAATGGGAGGTTTTTCTCTTACCCTTTGAATTCTTCTAAGAGGTTGAGACTCCTTGAAATTTATTCTTTTGAAATTAGATTAGCCTCTTCTTATTTTGGTGTGAGTGGCTAGGGCTTGATCATCTTCTTTTAGTAAGGCTTCTCTATTTTCCACTCTAGTCTCCTCTTGAATGCAGTCTTCCCATACAACATCAAACTTCATGCTTTCTTTTCTGTCACACATCATCTGAATAAAGGACTTTCAGGGTCTAGTGAGACCATTGAGAGTAGTCATAACCATTTCAGCTTCATCAAGATTATCTCCAATAGCTTCTAGTTGCTCTTTGATATGAGAAACCCTTGTGAAGTAGTCTTGGATGGATTCTCCGTGACTCATCTTGGTGCTCTTCAGTTGAGCTCTTAGATTTATCTTCCTGTTGATGTTTCTTCCCTCAAACATTCTGGAAAGGGCATCATACATTTCTTTTGGATTCTTCTTGGATGACACTTGAGGAATCAAGTGATCCTTGATGGAGTCAGCAATAATCCTTTGTGCCCTAATCATATCCTTTATGTGCTTCTCCTTGGCTTCAGATTCTTCAGGTTCTGACACTTCTTCTTTGACATACTTATCAAGATCATTCTCTTGGAGAATGAGACCAATCCTGTATTTCCATGCTCAGAAATTCTCTATGCCTTCTATCTTGTCCTCAAGCTTAGAGCTTGGGGCCATCTTGTCAGAAGATCACAAAAAAATGAAATTTTGTGGAATGAGAAACTGACCTTACCAGGAGATGCACTTGAATGACGTGAGTTGACTGATGTGCTTCGATTCTGGAGATCTCAATTCTTCACCTTTCAAATCAGACTTACAAGATTCAGCTTCTGCAGTTTTCTAGTTTAGCAATTTTCTGGTGCAGCTGTCAAACTAGGGTTTGACTTTTCTAGAGACTCACACATCCAAAAAACTTGATTCCAGGCTCAAAAGATGCACTTTGGGAGGGCACAACTTTCTATGCAAGCAGTTTTTCGAGACTCAAAAAATTTCCCGAAAACCCTAATTTCTTCCGGGGAGAGAGAGAGAGCTATTTCACCTTGTGAAAGCTGTCCTATTTAGGTTAGCTCTGATACCATGTTAAATTTTCATATGCTTAGCTAAAGCATTAGTATTTCATTTCATTTTCATAAAAAAAGCATATAAATAGGATCACTGAAAGAAACAGTATCACAAGAACAACACAGATTTATCCTGGGAAAACCCTAAAGGGAAAAAACTAACAAAAGCTTCCTCAATATAGATGCCCCAAAAAAATAAAAGGTAAAACCAACAAGGAGATCAAAAGCTTGATCCTCCTCCTTCTCCAGCTACTTCTCTCCTTCATTAGTGCGCTACACAAGTGAGTGTGTGTGCTCCAAATGAGGAGCGCTACACCTCTATTTATATTCATCCGTTCACTTTAATTAACTCATCCGACATGTAGGCTCGAGTTAAATCATGTAGGCTCGAGTTACACATGTAAGCTCAAGTAACCACACTAGGGTGATAATGACCCACCTTTCAAATTATAGAGAACTACCTCATGACTCTTATTAGTTCTTCCGATTAGAAGCATTAGGGTACAAAGTAACATTAGAGGAAATTTGGGGTCTAAAATGGGCCTTATAAGAAAACGTGCCAAAATAAGTTTTTGTGAGTTGGAATTCAAGAACCAATAGAATTTCAATAAAATAAGTCAACCATAATGGTTGAATTGGCATATTTGTCATTAAAAAAAACTACTTTTTTTGTTCGTATTTTCGACATATCTCATTGTGTTTTTACTCAAATTTCGATCGGGACAGCTCATTGGATGCGGAATTTGATTCCGCATCCAACGAGTACCCACACTGCATACTTTTGACGAACCCCGCTACCCCAAAAACAAGAAATACCTGAAAAAACGTGATG
>LPNX010059659.1:98203-152992 GCA_001517045.1 Pseudotsuga menziesii
CAAGTGGTTCTCTCGGTAGGACCATCAGGGACCACAAAAAGATACAAATAGAATATTCTTCGAAGTTACAATATTTCAACAGTCATGGTTATGGCCATTTTGCTCGAAATTGCAAGAAAAAATATGAAGAAGAACTTGTAAAAGAGAACGCTAACCAATGGACTAAAATTTAGAAAGCAGGCACCATTAAATAGGATTTCATAATGAAAGGTAAAGGAGGAAATTATGGGAATGGAATCATTACTGTTGAGAAAAAAATTGTAAATCTCAGGCCGTTGGAAATGCTTCCACCTCTTCAAATCCTTTTGTGGTTTTAAGTCCTTCTGAGGATCAGGATCCTATTCTCGAAGAGGGTGAAGTACAACAATCTGATGTGCATATAGAATAAGGTGAAGTAAACCTTCAACCTCAGGAACAAGTTGATCTAGTAATTATAGAAACACCAAGTGCAGATCCATTCATGTAGGAACTAAATAATTCCCCCCCATGAGTCACGTCTTCTCCCTCTTATGCAGAAATTCAAAAGAAGAAATTGGTTGAGTCTTCTAGTTCCTTGGAAGAAGATTCTATAGAACAATTCACTAAAAAGGCAAGAAGGAAGTCTAGAAAGGATATCGGAGAGGAATAAGCTGAGAGATTAAAGATGCAGGGTAGTCAGGATACTGTAGAAATGTCATTAGGCATAGTTAATCATAATAGACCCCCAAAGGGAGGGACAAATCCCTTTTCCTCGGGTAAATAATGCAGATTATCTCTTAGAACTGCAGGGGACTAGGGAATCCCTTGAAGGCAGAAGCAGTTAAAGATCTTTTAAAAATGGAACCATCTGACATTCTCTTGCTCGAAGAAACAAAGATAGAATATGAAACTCTTTTTTCCTTAAGAAGATCAAAATGAAAAAAAAATGCAGGTGTGGCTGCAAGTGCACAGGGCACTTCAGGGGGTCTCACTACCTTATGGTCCGAGGATAAGTTTCCACTTAAAGGCTCATATTCAACCCAACATTGGATCTTTACAGAATTACAACATTTACCAAGTAAGATTTCCTTGGCTCTCTTCAATCCTTATGTCCCAGTCAATTATATAGAGAAAAATGTTTGCTGGAAATCCATTCTCCATAAACATTATAGTGGTTGGGGATCTTAATATTATTTTGTATCCTAAGGAGAAAAAAGGATGTGGTCAGGGAAAGGATCCATTACAGGGCTTACTGGAGTCGTTGATTCATGATAGAGACCTCCTTGACTTCAAACCTAAGAAAGGGTGCTTCACATGGACTAATAACAAAATAGGGGATGCCAGAATTTATGCATGTCTTGACAGATTTCTAATTCAAATCTATTTGATGGATTGAAACTATTTAATATCTTCTAAAATTCTGCCCAAGCTCACTTCAGATCATCAACCAATTTCCCTGTTTATGGAGGAAGAGGAAAAAATTGGCCCTATCTTGTTCCGCTTCAGTCCTCTTTGGATTGAAAGGGAGGGCTTCTATGAAACTGTTTCTCAAGCGCTGTGGTCCCATTTCGTTGAAGGATCTCCCAATTTTGTTTGGGAACAAAAAATAAATCACACTAAATTCACTTTGAAAAATTGGATAAAAAATCCTCCCACAAACCGAGTGAGAATCAAGCAAGAGTCAGTTCATGTTTTAGCAGATCTTCATATTAGTATGGAGGATTTGGATATTTCTAAAGCGCATCTGGTGAATGAACATATAGCGCAAAAAAATACTTTCCTCTCCTTTCATCAGGAAGAAGAACACCCACGCCTTAAATATCGGAGCCTATGGTTGCAAGCTGGTGATAAAGAATCTGTCTTCTTTCACGGGCAATGCAGATCTAGACTCTCTCGAAATCACATCTCAGAATTTTGCACTAGTGCTGGTGAAGAAATTAAAGGACAATTGCAATTACAGCAGGCTGCCAAATTACACTTCCAGCAACTATTTCATGAGACACTATCTCTGATGATAGTGTGAATGCTGAATTATTATCTAACATTCCTTCTTTGGTCAATTCTGAGGTAAATGTTGGATTAGTGAAACCTTTCGCATAAAAATAAATAGTGGATGTTATTTGGGCTATGGAACTGTATAAAGCTCTTGGGACGGATGGATTCTCTATCCATTTTTACCAAATTTGTTGAAATATTATAAAATATGACCTCTTCCGTATGATCTCAACCTTTCTTTAATAAGCCAAGGTGGGAGGGTGCACCAACTCTACTTTTCTTGCCTTAATTCCAAAGGAAGTTTGTAGCAGGGATTTCTCCCTTGCTACAGGGCAAGAATGGCTACCTTCCATCTATAGGATGAAAGGGTAGGTTCTTGGTGGTGAAATACAAGAAAAATGGACAGAAAGCAAAATAGAACAGAAAGGAGAGAAATGGTTGGAAACCCCTCTGCAAACACTGTTAGGGTTTAGTTCCAGCTACCTGCAAACAACATGTTAGAAAACAAAATACCTGCAAAACAAGTTAGGCAACAAACCTACAAATAAACCATGGATTAGAAAGCAAATAAACTACTAAACAAATACAGAAAATGACAAGCTATACCTTCTCTTTGGATGGAATGGGCCACCATGCCCTAGCTTGGAGAAGCACCTCTCTTGGATGGGGGAGCTATGGCTCAATGGAGGATGGAGGAGAGGGAGTGTGGGTGGCTTGAGAGACAAAGGGACTCAAGGCATCCACGGGTAGCATTACAGTATGCAAGGGAGAAGTGTTTTTAGAGTGACCCCCACCTCTCTATTTATAGCTTTTTTGGGGCTTTTTAGGGTTTTAAGCCCCTGGTTGGGGTTTTAGCCCCTTTTTGGGGATTTTAGCCCCTTCCACCCTATATTTAGCTCCTTTTGCAATTTTTAGCCCCTTTGAGGGGTTTTATCCCCTTTTTGGAGGCTTTAACCCCTAGGAGAACTATTTAGGCTCTTTTTGGGGGTTTTTAAGCCCTTTTGCTCATTCTTAAGCCTTTTTTAGGGTGTGGGGGTCTAATGGGGTGAAATGAGGGTCGTGCATGGGTGTCCTTGGGTGGTTTAGGCCATGTGGAGCTGAGTGAGGGATTTTTGCGTTAACAGATTGCCCCCTGATGTGTGAGGGCAAGAGCTCATCGTATGGTCGACGGACATCATAGGATTTTTTGCGGAGAGGTGGTGCTTCTAGGGCTGGGGCATGGTGGCTTTTGGTTTTTGTATTAATATGGTTCCCATCAATGGGTGAGATACAAATAATGTGTGACATGTATATGGATGAGGTGGGAATCCCCATGCTCATAACAATTTCAAAAGAATAGCGTGATCTCTACTCTATAATACAAGAGTCGATCATGTACAACTAATGATACAATAATGGTTGCCTCAATTAGAGGTTGAATACAATACTGATCTGAAGAACTGCTACATTGGACCCATGGCATTCTCATGGAATGCTATATCTTCATGACTGATATCTTGTTGGATCTGGAACGGTACATAGCTGTATGGACTCACTAATGGAGATTCAGAGTCTCTGTAGTACAAGTATGTTGCATCAATCA
The DNA here is from genome assembly GCA_001517045.1 of Pseudotsuga menziesii. Lineage (NCBI taxonomy): Eukaryota > Viridiplantae > Streptophyta > Pinopsida > Pinales > Pinaceae > Pseudotsuga > Pseudotsuga menziesii. The sequence goes on from LPNX010059659.1 coordinate 101,739, forward strand.
TAAATCTATATAGAAGCACTGTTGGGGCTTCTGAACACTGTCTCCAACACAACCCGAAAATCACAAGGGACATAACCTATTTAGGTCCCTCAAATAGAGTCATCAATGTGCTAGAGTCAAGTGACATCCAGGGTCTTCGACCAAATACTGCACGGAACTATACCTTGTACGAATCTCAACGGTGTGATGATGTAGTTGGAGTCGAGCACGTGAGAAACAACCATCCCGAGAGGCACTAAGGACTCCTCTCAAGTGGTCCAAGGAACTCATCAATGAGGTTAATGAAACCAAGATACAAGGACCTCTGAGTCTATCCTCTGGAATGTGTGTGTTGTCATCGACAGAGGGAGACCTGCCCCTGGTCAAGGCAATGGTGTTTCCTTGACCAGAAGCGCGAGGAAGATAACTGAAAGATGTGAGACAATCTACGGACTGACCCACTGAATGGGGGGGAGAGTTGAACAGGGGCAGGGGGAGTGTAGTAGACTCAAAATTCCTTTGTTCAGAGTACGATGGCAGGGTGGACTGTTAGCTGGAATATTTCACCTTTTGCAGATAGTAAGGTGTTCCACTAGTCTGAATGGTTCAGATCCATAACAAATGAAGGACAGAGGTTGAAGACTCTCCCTAGACACCGTAGATACCTGGAATATGATGCTTCAATAGTAACCCTGTGTACCTACAATAAGCTTAAACACACAAACACATCGAAACTGGCAGAATATAATCTACTAACCCATGTTAGTGACTAAGGAATCTAACAACAAACATGCAAAATCAAATAACAACAATATATGCGGGAAATAAATCAACTTGCATTAATATAGAAATATGAAGAAGATTACAACCAAGCCTTAGCGTTGACATGCATTTCCATGAAACCAAGCATTCTCATCCCCATAAGCTCCAACTCTAGCTCTCTATGCTCTCCAATGGTCTTGGGCCAAGTGATCAATCCAACAGCATAACAATACCTTAAGAGTTCTCCCTCTCTATGGATATGAGCTTGTATTTATAAGGCTCAATGGATAGGGATAGTTGAGAGATTAGTGGATGATGTGGCCTCTAAGATCCTAGGATGAGGGATCTCGAGCTCAACTGACCCACAATGATAGGGATAAGGGAGGACACAAGGCTTATCATCTAGAAGCCTCGAGAAACTTCTATTTTTCCCTTTTTACCCAGGGTACCGCGTTTCTCCTTCAATTATAGAGTGGTTCTGATAAAAAATGCTTATGGACTAAGGGCCATAAGCTGTGGCACCACTTGTGGACAACAAGGGATAGGCAGTGCGAACAATGTACCGCTCCCAGACAAAGGGGCAAGCGTGGTGCTGGGAATTTTCATGGAAGATTCACAATTAGCATGAGTTTCCACTCCAAGAGCTGGGATTCAGGGCAAGTAGGTATGTCAAAAGTCTTATCACATGATGGTGACAGGATTTTGGTATAACAGGATGCCCCCCAAAGCATGAGTCTTAGAGGGATACGATAAACGAGAGCTTTGAGAGAACAAGTCGTTTCCATGAGATGAAAATGTCAGCTCGATCAGAGCATATTGTCAAGTAGGCATCTGTAGTACATCAGTATGTTGACTCATAGACACAAGTAACCAAACTCATGGCTGCAAACCAATACAAGGCAGATCCATGAGAGGAATAAACAAGCATGGCTACTAGAATACAGCGTAGATACATGTGATAGAGGACTGAAACTTGGGCATAGCTACCAGACAATACAATGTAGATATATGTCATACATATGCAAATTTGAGCATAGCCACGACCATACAAATGTGGATCCATGCTAGATATACAAAACTCCATCGCAACCTGGGGAAAAGCAATGAACGCTTTAAACAAATACCCAGGGTCTTCGTCACATCTTCCACAAAATACGATTCTATCCATGTGATTACAATGATCTGAAGTTGAACATGGTAGAAACCACTTGATTACCGGCCAATGATGTGAACCGTTAACAAGTGTGAGGGAGATCACCATTGATGTCGATGATTCCCAAGGTACCCTAGTACAATCTACTGAGTGTGAATAGATGTCCTGATGTCGAACACCCAATCGATTCTATTGATCAAAGGTCAATGATGTGAACCTATGTTGAGAGCAAGAGAATTTGTCATTAAGGCATACAGATCTCAAGGTACTAAATATTGTTTCTAAGACTGCTTCTTGAATGATGAGCTGATGTCGATAGGAAAAGTCTCGTCGAAGGAGGGCCATGATGAGTCCCACATCGATGACACGAAACTCAGAACATAGTTCTGGAATGATGTGAATGTAGTAACCATAAGATTGACTCAAAGATACTGACACAAAGACTGTGTGGACTACAGATGTAAAACTTCATCAAATCCCCTTTGAACATCAAGCAGCACGACAAAATGACTTGGCAACATGACTAGACGAGACAGACACACAATGCGACAGTGGACAATGCATTCTTTTGAAAGACTCGGAGTGACATGACTCATGAAAGTGGATAGTCACAAAGATCAGCTGAATACCCAATTGAATGACATGATGTGCAAACAAGTGTTATGTTCAAAGGTAATGACAAACAACTTTCATTATTTGCAAAATGATTCCCTTCCCATTCCCCCCATCATGATTGATGAGTGCCTCTTTTCAGTTTTACGAGTTCAAAGAGGGTAACAAACACTCAATATAGCTTGTTGAAAGACAATTCCAAACTCATATATTTTACGAACCTGAGAGAGGAGGGGCTCGTTCCCAAAACGGGTCTCTCAATGTTTAATTTAACAAGTCCACTGAAAGAAAACTCGGTATCGTTCACGTTTAGAGAGTCTGAACGAATATGGAAGAAGACTCCAAAGGGATCCTTTTTCATATGATTTAGTTTCAAGGCCCGAAAAAGTGTAAAATCATACTTTAGAGAACTCATCCAGTCATGATTGGCTGGAGTGTTCCTTTTTCGTAAATAGTCCTATCTGAACCGAAAAAGAGATAACCTACCGTCGGACGGATGACTCTTCAAATACTTTAACGAGCGTGAAGAAGACAAGATCGCTTGATGATTTTTTTGTATTTAGGGAGCCTGAAAAGGGTTTAAAGAGGACTCCATGAATTTTCTTTACACAATGTCAGTTTTTACAAGCTTGGAAAGAATCGAAAACGAACTCGATGATCTTTTCGTGTTTAAGGAGCCTGAAAAAGAGGTGAAAAGAAGACTCCATGACGCTTCTTTACACAATGTCAATCTTTAACGAGCCTGGAAAGAAACTGAAATGGACTCAGACCTTTGATACTAGATTTTAAAGAGCATGACAAAGTGTCGTAATAAACGCTCGTCGACCTTTTCCGTTTTATGAAAGTGGGAAAAAGCCATAAACAAACTTCCAAAGCTTCTTACAATAGTTCTCTTATCCTGTGATCGACTCAGAAACAAGTGTTAAATGCATTCATAACTAGCATTAAGGGATTATGACAAATAAACTTTGACTAAAATATGATTTTATATCAAAACTATAGTATGTCAGACCCAAAAAATGCCTATATAAGTCATGTAAATAGTAAAAAATCAAATCATTTCACTATTTACCCATAGCAGAGAGCACTTGGAGCATTTTCTTAGCCAGATCTTCAGCAGCTAATATCGGGAGTTTCCACTGTCCATTTTTAGCATCGTCAGTTGTAGGTAACAGCTAAAACCCTTCTCTTTAATTTCATAGTATTTATTTTGAGTTTTGGTGGGGTTTTGGGCTCATATGGTAAGCCCTAAAACCTTAAAAGCGGGCACTGCAGTTATCCCTTGCGAGATACACGGTACCACCCGAGAACCGTGCCTATAACATGGTGGACAGGCAGTGCCACCACCTGTCTCCAACGGTGCATAGGCGGTGCCGGCCGTGGAGAATTTAAACCAATAATATGAGCAATATAACTTCATTCCTTTGATTTTTAATGATTAGGGATGATTCTAATGCATACTATGATTGTTTTTGGCAAGTCTAGGTTGCTCAAAACATGGTGATATGGAAAGAAAGAACACATGACAATGAGGATGCTTTTGCTGAGAGAAATACGGGTTGTATTGCCGCATTATGGGACTGTGGGCTCCTGAAGTTCTTCCGAACCCCAAGCATGGTGTCGCATGAGCGGTTACTGGAACACATACTGCAGATGTGGAATCCAAAGCAGCAGTACTTCGAGGTGGGGGCTCATATTCTTACAGTGGAAGTAGAGGACATCTACTTCTTGACAAGTCTCTTGAGATGGGGCGCCCCCATCTCACTGACAAGTTCTCGCGGAGGGGATATTACCACTCGAGAGCTTATAGATCGTCACTGTGCACCAGGGACGGCTACATCAGGGAAGAAGATCCCCATCAGAGCAGTGACGGATATGCCCCTATGGACCGTTCTATTTACCATGCACATGGTGGCCGAGAGTCAGGGTGTGCACCAGGCTTCTAGGGCACACATGTTGTACGCCATAGATGCCATGGCACCCACGGTGTTCAACTGGGCAAAAGCCATGCTTCCAATCTTCAAAGATCAGTTGACTAAGTGTCAGCAGGGAGAGCTAAAGCAGTTTGGCTTTGGTTCCATTTTAGCCTGCTTCTTCTTCGAGCGGGTTCCATAGATGAGACCTTAGGTGGTCTTCCGGAGCCTAAGAGCACAGGACCCCCATATGTTGAGGTGGGTCCAGGTCATGGCTCGCACAGGAGCGGGTAGGGGAAGGGTGAAGTTCAGTGACCTGTTCTTCATATGGGTCCGAGATTGAATCCTCATGGTTGAGGATTATGCTTACATGGGTATGGACTTCATCGGAGATCCTGACCTACCACTCCCACCTGGCGGATAGTGGGGCGACATCGGTAAGAATCAAGAAACCCTAAAATGGATGAAATGTTTTTATGTTTTTTAATGTTTTATATTTTTTATGTTAAGTGACGAGACCTGTATATTCTCATGCAGATGTGGGAGCAGCGCGACCTGGAGGAGCATCTCCGTTGGATAGGCGAGATGGAGCCCGCTTCGTACCACATGGTGATGATATCACCGTGGAGCTAGAGGAAAAACTAGAGAGGTTGACCTTGGATATCCTAGATGCTGACATTGATGACCTCCCAATGAGATATGAGAGATCCATAGTGGGAGTACCGGGTTGATTTAGTAGGCTGCTGTGTAGAGTAGCTCGAGCAGTGATGTGTTATCACGAGCACCACTAGTGTATGAGATATGTACTGAAAGATGACAGCCTCAGGATTTTGTATGATGATTTTTCCATAAATCCTACGTGCTTCAGATGAGGTCTGGGGACCTATTTTTTGTAAACTTTTTCGTATATATATATACATACTTTTACACGGTGTTTATATGTTTCAAATGGAAAATGCATTTTCTATGAATTTTATGTGTTTATTTACAACGTACCATGTTTGATTTCGATGTCATGAATGGGAAATATGCCAATCTAGGATGTAATTAGCTAATGAGTCAGCAATTACATTATGTTCCCTAGGGATATACTTATAAGTGATGGTTTCAAATGATATTTCTAACAAACGTACTCTCCGGAAGAGGTGGAGGAACACAGGGTTCCTAATGGTGTAAACATGGTTTAAATGGCAAACCACAAGTTGTGAGTCCATCAAGACTACTAGATCACGAACATCCTGGGAGGCAGCTCCAGTCAGAAGACTGATGACTGCTTCATACTCGACGACGTTATTAGTAGTGGGACCTATACAAACCGATCCTGAAATGACCAAATCTTCAGCTGGGGAATAGAGGACCCAAGCAGCCGAGGCGAGATTCAAGGTGTGGCAGCAAGCACCATCAGCGAAGCCATATAAAGCCATCTGCATGAACAAAACATGGTATAAATAGATGCGGACAGTAAACTCAAAACCATCTTGAAAATACTAAAAGAACACTAAAATCCAATAAATATACATATATACAAGATACTATCCAAGAAAGACCTAGGCATAGTACCTTTTCAGGTACAACCCATTGCGAGGTTGCCCCAAAGGGATTCCATCATAACCAATGAGCTCGTAAGCTCATTTCTCTAACACCTTAGAAATAACTAAAGGTCCGTACCACATGGATTCGAACTTACCCTTCCCTAGTTTGTCATATCTCTGATCATAAGTCAAGACTAGGTCACCCTCGTTAAAGACACGGGGTTGGATGGATTTATCCTATTGTACCTTGACGCATTTCTTATGTGCCTCATTATCCAAGGCAGCATCTCTCTGAGTCTTGTCAAGGTTACTGAAGTACAAAAATATTTCTTCCTCTGCGAAAGTGTCTAGGAGAAGTTTGATGGCAAGTTGTAAGGATGGAATATGACATTGGATCGGTAAGACAACTTCAAGTCCATAGACGAGCTGGAATGGCATGAAACCAGTAGCTATTTTCACAGAAGTCCGATAAGCCCATGGAGTGGAGAAAATAACATGGTGGCCGTTGGATTTATGATCTCCAACCATCCAACGAAGCATAGTTTTCAAAACTTGGTTAATGGCCTCTACATGACCATTAGCTTGTGGATAATACGGCGTAGAGTTTTCATGGCAAAAACCTAGCTTGGCACTCATTTCCTCCATCATCTGATTACGAAAATGGGATTTGTGATCAGTAACGATGGACTATGGCACTCCAAATATAGCTATGATATGATTGAACAAGAAGAGAGCGGCAGTCTTACCATCTTCTGCGTATGTAGGCATGGCCTCAGCCCATTTAGTGAAATAATCAATGGCTACGATGATGTAACCATGCCCCCCGGCTGAGGTAGGATTACAATGCACTAATTCAATCCCCCATTTGGAAAATGGGCCAATGGTAATGACAGGGTGCAGCGGAGCAGGATGGGTGCGCTTTTTAGGATAAAAGTGTTGACAAAGTGGGAATTTCTTAACAGCTTCATGACAGTCTTTGAAGAGAGAAGGCCAGAAATAGCCAGCACGAAGGATTTTCTGGGCTGTAGCCATCCCAAATAAATGACTGCCACATGCTCCAGAGTGGCAATCATTCAACACATGTTCAGCCTCCTCAGGAGTGAGGCATCGTCGGAGAATAGAGTCAATCCCACGTCTATACAAGGTATCATTCAGGATGAGATAGTATTTTGCGTGGTGACAGATATGGCAGCGATCATCACGAGATAAATACAGCTGAAATCGTTGTGTTTGGAGATAAATAAGCAAATATCCATACCAAGGATCAGTAGTGCTAATCAGGAATAGGAATTCATCCAGAAATGAATCACTGGGCTCAGATTCCGTCGAAGCATAGGGAAGATCACACATAAGCTCAAAAAAGACTAAGGATTTATTTGATGTGGCCTTGGAAAATTCCAGATCAAACTCCTGAAGTATAACTATCCAACGGGAGTACTTGCCCCCTAGTACCTGATGAGGCAGGATGTAATACATCGGGTTCTGGTCTGCCTATACGGTGGTATTGCGGAGCATAATGTAGTGATGAAACTTTTGTACATCAATGACTGTGGCCAATGCTAACTTTTCCACACGTGAATAGCGAGTTTTGGAATCCATGAGATTCTTACTAGCGTAATAAATCATGTGCTCCTAACCGTGGATATTTTCCTGCACCAAAACCATGATGATGGTAGTAGCAGAGGAAACAATATACAAGAGAAAGTCCTTTGAATAATCCGGGGGGTGTGTCACGGGTGAATGAGTTAGAGTGTGCTTAAGATTATCAAAGGCGCGTTGGGCCTGGTCATCCCAGAAGAATGGAGTGTTCTTCTTGAGGAGACGCATATAACCGTGCGTTTTCTCTGCGAAATTGCACATGAAATGGCGGAGAAATTTTTCCTTCCCTTGCAAATGTTGAAGTTCAAGGAGATTAGTTGGGGCTGGTAGATCTAAAATAGTGGCAATCTTTGAAGGATCAATCTGGATGCCATCTTTGGATACCACAAAGCCTGGCAGACGTCCTATTTCAATGCAAAAAACACATTGATAGAATCTCAGGAATATGTCTCTAAGATGACTAGGATGGTCCTCCCGTCAATGTGAATGAGCAGGGAGGTCGTCAAGGTACGGTTCAACAATATGTTTAATATCGTGAAACGCATAGGACATCGCGCGCTAGAAAGTGGCTCCATCATTTTTCAAGCCAAAAGGTAACTTCTTATATGCAAAGGTTCCCCATGGGAAAATGAATGTCGTCTTATGCTGATCGGCAGGTAATATCTCAATCTGATTATAGCCAGAGAAGCTATCCTTGAATGAAAAGATGACACTTCCAGCATAGTTGTCGATAATCTAATCGATGTGTGGAGTAGGAAAGTTGTCCTTGGGACAAGCTTTATTCAAATCCCTAAAATCAATGCAGACTCTAATGGTGCCCTGCTTTTTATTGACAGGGACAACATTCGATACCCATTTCGTCAGGGGTACAAGATAAATAAACCCATCTTTAAGGAGTTTCTCAATTTCAGCTTTAATAGCTGCGGCCTTCCTAAGATGGACTTGCCTTAGTTTTTGCCTAACATGTTTAGCCATGGTATAGATTTTAATCTCATGGACCACGATGGATGGGTCAATCCCCGGCATCTCTTCATAGGACCAAGCAAAAATATCACGAAATTCCTTAAAAAATGCCTTATATGCTTCAGATTCATCTGCCGAGCAGTTATGCCCAACATGAACATGCTCGATAGTATCAGGCTTGGCTGATATGTCAATTGGGTTCATTTGAGTAATGTTGCAAAGGTTTCCTTTAGAATCTATATATTGCAACAATATAGGACTTTGGGGTACGTTGACAATATCAGTAGGAAACAAGGATGCAAAATCATGGCTAACCGAACTAGTGTTGGGGAGGAACATGGATCTATGATGGTGATCCTCCCAAATGGGCTCATCCATATTCATGATCTCCATAATGGACTCATCGAAAGGGAAAGTCTCAAAGAGATAATCTAGAACGGGAAGAGAAGGTTCTAACTAGTATGGTAAATGGTAAGGATCTGGAGCCATTAGATGAGGGTCATCAGTGTGATCATCGGAAAAGGTTTGAATGGTGTCATACATAGCTTCATGTGGACTCAACGAGGTGGACTCAACAACATGTTTACCCTTAGGCTCATAATCAAATGAGGCGATCATATGGACTGTCATGGTATCTGTGCTAGGAGGAGTGGATGGAAACATCCCCATAAGGGATGAATCCTTCAACATGCCTACCCCAAACGACTGGTAAGGAGGAGGGGACTGGCCTAACATGGGGATGTTATTTGTCATGGAGGTAGTAACATCCGGTGTATAGAAATCAAGATGGTCAATAGTAACAATTCTCCCTAGATGCGAAAATTGGACTGTTCGGAACATTGTTGAGGCAACACCAGTCATGGCATAAAACCAATTTCTTCCTAGAAGGAGGTTGTAATCTAAAGGGGCATATACCACATCTATTTGAATGGAAATGGTTTCACCCCCTAGCTCGACCGCTAGGGCAGATATAAGGCCATTGGGTTGGAAACCCCATCCATCAAAGGCCTTGAGGTTCGTAGGTGATGTTACAAGCTCGGGAGAGCCGAGAGCCTTCCAACAAGTCAAAGACAAAACCGAGGTCGAAGCTCCTTCATCTAGTACCATTCAAAAAACTTTCTTTCCCACTACTTTCATAATGATCTGAGAAGCAAGTTTATGCGGTAATCTAGGTTTATAGTTCTCAACATTGAAATGAATCAAGTTAGTATTATCCAGGTCTAAATCTCCTAGTGTTGTCAACAAGTTTTTGTGTTGTGAAGGGAAACTTTGGAGTACCTCTAGGGTGGAAATCGCACAAGGTGCTTGAGCGAGATCTTCAACCACATTATAAAATTGAGCAGCTTGGGCATTGGCATGAAAGACAGCCTTCCGAAGAGTACTCTTAGTTGGGTGCAAAATCATGTCGAGAGTAGCTTCTCGATAGATAAGGGGACAGTAAACGAGGATTCCAGAGAACTAGTAGAGGGAGATTTCCCTGAAGAAGAATGATCTTCTTTCTTATCTGTGGGTTTGTCATAATTCTGACTTCAAGTTTGCAAATTGATGGTATCTGAGGACATCATACAAATTTCCTATGACGAACTAGAGTTACCCTTATTAGACATGTGGTCTATCAGTTGTTGTTGGGAGGGAAAAGGATCCGTAAGTACTGTAGGTGTGGGATTGGACTTCAGAAACTGGGAGATTTCATCCCAACGAGGACACTCCTTTGAAAAATGGTCACCACCGCATAGCAGACAAGGATATGTTGCCTTCCTTTTCCCTTTATCGTTATCGCTATTGGTTGGTCTTGGAGTCTCCTGTTGGTTTCCAGGTTTTTTATTTCTATTTTTACCTTTATTTTTATTATTACCCTAGGTTTGAGTACTTTGAATAGAGTTGACCTCGGTGGAAACCTTAGGAGTTGAAGGAGTAGGGGTTGCTTGGTAGGTTTCACTACTGACAGGGACTGGATTGAACCAACAATCCCATCAACAGGTACTTCTGCTGATGGCTTGGCAGGATCGGTGCTGGGGTGAGGAGCTTTAGGAATCAGATCATAAAGAGTTCCAAACTGGGAATAGACCAAGTCTAGGTACTGAGCCCAACTGATAGCCTGCTCTTCGGTAACAGCACCGCCCATAGCCACATCTCAGGCAATAGGAGGCAACAAGGATTTGGTAAACCAATCAGCTAGTAACTGATCCGGAATATGGGCCTTAATAAGCCTTCTTCGCCTTCTCCACTCATGAATATGATCGAAAATGTAGGTGGATGTGTTCTGTCACAAAGAGGTTAAAAGATCAGTTCCCATTTCATAACGAATAGGGAGCTGAAAGTGTGTAAGACACACGGTTGCCAACGAGCCAAAATCCACAAATGAATGTTGTGGTAGTTCAATGTACCACTTCGCATCTATACTGGTCAAAGTTCGTTGAAAGATTCGTAACCGAACGGAGTCATCCATGAGGGAGTTTGAAGAACACCACAAATGGAATGTCATAACATGGTTCTTCGGATCGTCTCCCTGCTTCCCATCGAATTTCATGATATCTGATGGTAACTTTACCGGAATGGGAGGCCATGAGGGATTGTGTCGAATGGGGTCATTAATCAACTTGGACAAGTTAGGCAAGTCCAAATTTGCTAGGAAAGGTAACTGTTGGTTGGGTTGCACATACTGGTAATATTGATATGGCATATAATTACCAGTAGGACCATAGGTTGACTAAAAAATAGGTTGTTGTGACAAAGAACTAACGGAAAATTTGCCCACAGGGGGTTGATTTCCGAGATCAGGATCGCTAGGACCATTAGGGCCTCCAAGAGGAGGACCACTAGGAGGTGAACCACTAGACCCTTCAAGGCCCCCAGGAAGTAGACATCCAGAGCCTCTGAAACCACTAGACGGAGGGCCACTAGACCCTCCAGAGCCATAAGAAGGAAAGCCACTAGGCCCCCCAGGACCACTAGGACCAAAAGGAGGAAATTTTCCAAATCCTTCGGGACCATTAGGCCCCCCAGGGGAACGACCTCCATAATGCGGTCCTTCGGCACCTCCCGTAGTATGTATAGGTATCCCCCCCATAGCTGGCATGTAAGACCAGTTGGGTTGCCCCCATGGCATAAAAGTGTTACTAGGGTATGGAATTCCAACATAAGGCATTCCTGTAGGATTGGGTGGATGATTACCTACATGTATTTCATAACCATAACCTACAGAAGATTGAACGGTTACAGGTTGTGCCCCCAAGGGATGACCTAAACTAGATGGGGGATTTACCACAGTAGTATGGGTGGGAGGGACATAAACTGTCGATGGTTATATGTTAGAGGTCTGCCCTTGACTAGGTACAATTTCGGTGCCAGATAATGTAGGTCGTGTCGAGGGTTGCCCCCCGACACTAGAAGGTACTGACGAAATGGGAATTGAAGGTTGGGCCCCAGGTGCAGAAGACCTGGGAGGATTAGGAACAGACATAACATGAGAGGTGATAGGGGTGGTAATTTGACCTGGGTTGTGTGGTGTTACTACATGATCTATAATCGGTTCAATGGGTCTCATAGAATCAGCAAGTGAACGATATCCCACAGGAACAGATGTGGAACGTGATGGTGTTGGGCCTAATATTTCATCTATTTGCTTATCAATCTCCTGTGCACAGAGAATGGCAGCACGGTATTGCCTACATTCTTCTTCATCTTCAGAAGAGTTTAAACGGGTGCCAAATGAGGCAATGGCCTGTCCTATAGAGGTATCCCAAAATGGAGCATTTGGACCAAAATATGGACGGGTTGTATCATCAACATGACCTTCCATGGGAGAATGGAACGAGGTATTTCCCCAAGAAGGATGTTGGACCAAGGGAGGTGAGTGTGAAGAATATGGTACTCCACTTTCTACAGCCACATTATCTCCCACTTGAGAGGTGGTAGTAGCTCCTTGGTCGATAGCTTCCATTGGATTTTCTCCTGAACCAGGAGTAAAATCGGGTGGCAAGCCCCGTACTCTTCTGGACTGTCTTAACTCAGCCAGTTGTACAGTTCCTATCTAACCTAGGGTCTAAAATAGAAAACACATCAAAAAAATTCCCTGCACAAGCTATAGGTCAAAACAAGCACACTTAAAATGATAGGAGGGGTTCAAAAGTCAGGTCTCTCACCAGGATTGTCAAGAAGGTGCCACTCACGATATACCTCGAGGGTACATGCATAGTAATCTCCCCGAATGTTGTTTCGGTGTATGGCTCCAAGCAAGATGGCCAAAGGGATTTTCTCAGATAGATAGGGTATCCTAGTGGGGTCTCCCGATATAATCAAGGTACGTGGGAGCTCGAATTGGTAGTAGTGTTGTCTAATGCATAAACGTACACAAGGGGCCTTCTGATATACAATCGAGTACATGAAGTACCTTTCTATATACCTCAAGGGTACGTGAAATACCTTCGATATATCGACGGTATGTGGAAGAACCGCGCAAGTCCCAGGATGTAATGCGGACAAATAACGACAGCTCCTATGCTTAACGACGCTCGAACACGTCTCTAACCTATCACTCCAGTTGCTACATAAATTTTAACCTATAACTACCATTAATTTTAAAGTGGACGGTTGGGTGAATGCGTGATGTTATGACAGAAAAGTAAAACCATGCAATATGCTTATGCAAAATATTTCACTTTACCGTTCAGTATGCCTACTTATGGGAGGGAAAGAGAGGATTTTCTTTTTGTTTCAAAACCAAAAATATTTCCAAACAATAGTCATGAACATAAAATCAAAGACAATCAATACTTTTCCAAACTGATTTCTCTTTTTTGAAAGCAATGAGAAGGGGAAGAATCTCTTTTCCTAAAAGAAAAACAAGAAGCACACTATATGCAAATGCACTCTATTTTTTTTTTCAATTTTCTCGAAACATAAGCAAGTCTAACTTAAAACTACCATATTTTTTATTTTGATTGAGATAGTTCTAAATGCATAAGAGCCGAAAGAACATAAAGAGCCTGAAATCTTGAGAAGCCATTCAGAGAACCAATGTCCAACGCTCAATGATGATAACCTAGTCTCAGTCAAAAAAAATATTTTTTAAAGGAAGAAAAAAGAAGTTTACTATGAAAATAAGAAATGAAACCTAGAAGCTAATCTAGTGTTCTTCTTTTAGTCTATATAACATAAACGAAAAGAGATCTTACTAACACCCTAAGCTTTTCAAAAAAAATAGAAATCCTTTCGCAAACACAACCAACAAGCATAGAAGCGGATGAACAATCAAAAAGCCTAACCTAGCTCTTGAATTTCCAAATCAAACCAATCTTATACCATAATATTTCAAGCCACAAGCATCAGATTCTGTCACACAAGTCTGACAGTGCAGAACTGAAAGCAACACAACTCAAATTTTTACAAAAAAAATGAGAAAAAAGGGTCTTGGAATGATGCCTACCTAGCACCATGCTTCTTTGGTGTTGACGGGGCGATTCTATCCCAGCACCACTTCTCACCGACTGGATACAGGCGGTGGCACCGCGTACTGCCCACTCTGTTGACACGGTGGCACCGCGTACTGCCCACTCTATTGACACGGTGGCACCGCTCTTCGTACACTGCATAGGCGTGATTCCCTGTAGAAGACCAAAACACAAAGAGGACAATAAATCAAGTCAGAAAAAGACCAGATCAAGGTGAAAACTGCTAGATTGAGTATGGAAACAGAGCATAAAAGGTCAAAATGAATCAAATCTGAACAGATCTGGAAGTTTCAAACCCAAATAGATTAAGTCAAAAAAGTAGATCTGACTGAAGAGAGTTGGAGAAGGAGCCTGGATTCGGACAAGAATTGCAGAACTGAGGAAGATCAGAACAACTGATGCATATATCTATTCCCCAGTGGAGTCGCCAGATTTGTTAGCTGGAATATTTCACCTTCTGCGGACAGTAAGGTGTTCCACTGGTCTAAATGCTTTAGATCCAAAACAAATGAAGGACAGAGGTTGAAGACTCTCCCTGGATGCCGTAGATACCTGGAATGCAATGCTTTGATAGTAACCCTGTGTGCCTGCAATAAGCTTAAACATGCAAACACATCGAAACTGCCAAAATATAATCTACTGATCCATGTTAGTGACTAAGGAATCTAACAACATACATGTGAAATCAAACAACAACAATATATGTGGGATATAAATCAACTTGCATTAATATAGAAATATGAAGAAGTTTACAACCAAGCCTTAGTGTTGACATGCATCTCCATGAAACCAAGCATTCTCATCCCCATAAGCTCCGACTCTAGCTCTCAATGCTCTCCAATGGTCTTGGGCCAAGTGATCAATCCAACAGCATAACAATATGTTAAGAGTTCTCCCTCTCAACCATGGATATGAGCTTGTATTTATAAGGCTCAATGGATAGGGATGGTTGAGAGATTAGTGGATGAGGTGGCCTCTAAGATCCTAGGATGAGGGATCTCGAGCTCAACTGACCCACAATGATAGGGATAAGGGAGGACATGAGGCTTATCATCTAGAAGCCTTGAGAAACTTCTCTTTTTCCCTTTTTATCCAAGGTACCGCGTTTCTCCTTCAATGACAGAGTGGTTCTGGTAAAAAACGCTTATGGACTAAGGTCCATAAGCGGTGGCACCACTTGTGGACAACAAGGGATAAGCGGTGCGAGAAAGGTACTGCTCTTGGACAAAGGGGCAAGCACGGTGCTAGGAATTTTCATGGAATATTGACAATTAGCATGAGTTTCCACTCCAAGAGCTGGGATTCAGGGCAAGTAGGTATGTCAAAAGTCTTATCACATGATGGTGACAGGATTTTGGTATAACACGGACCAAGAAGGAAATGAAACTGACTCATGGGAATGGGATCATAGCTGTAATACTGGGAATGTCACTGCAGATGGGAAATACTTGGGGGAGGTAGACACTTTTGATACTGATGGGATCCAAGGAAGACACATTGCAGAGTACTCTGAACAAAGGCGACCCAAAGGGGGGATGCTGCCAAACTATTTTCTATGGGGTGGTGTCTAGAGACACCGTTGTGGTACGATCTCATGGATTTTTGGCAAGCCCGAGAAAGTAAATGCTCGCTGGTGCTTTCAATTTTAGAGAGTCGGAAAGCACAAAGAAGACTCCAGTGGGGGCTCTTTTTTGTTGGTAGTCTCCAGTGTCCGAAAAAGGATAAAAGTATACATAGGAGAGCTCGCCCATCCTATAGGGGATGAGATACTTCTTTACCATTGGTAGTCCAATCAGGCCGAAAAAGGTTAAACCTATACTGACTGGACGGTCATTCAGATAATTTTACAAGCATGAACGAAACCAAGTTTGCTTGACAATCTTTTATTGATGAGAAGGCTGGAAAAGAGCTTAACGACAACCCGTGGTGAGATTTTTCGTAAAGTTCGGCCCCTCTGCCCAAGAAAGCATAAAAGTATACAGAGGGGAACAGTCTTGGCTTGAATATGCCAAGGTGGTCCTTTTCATTTGATGGTCTACATGGTTCACAAAAGGAGGTAAATGAGACGATGTAGACACCATTTCCTATCCTTTAACGAGCGGGAAAGGAAGCAGCTGCGCTTGGCCATCTTTTCATTCTTTTAGGAGTCAGAAAAGAGCTTAAACGAAACTCTAGTATGGTCAACCAATTGCGGTGGCACGGTCGGTGCCCCATGTCGGGATGGTGGACAGTGGTCCAAAGGTCATCTGCACAGTATGGACGAAGTAGGTGGCTCTCAAACATACCAATACATGCACGAGATAGATCGTGGCAGAGGCACGTGAGTCAATGCAGCAGAGGCATGCAAACCGAGGTGGCTCTCAGACAAAGGTCAGCAGAGTCGTGTGTGAGTTGTGGTGGACAGGCTTGACTACATGTGATGTGAGTGCAAGTCTGGAGGTAGTTATACGCCAAATACATACAAAAGAAATAATTTGTCTTCTGGACAATGGTCCAGAGATCCGTATAAAGTGCGGTGGATGAAGTAGATGGCTATATGCTAAAATAAAAATGATGTTCCTTAATGGGTGGTATCCCGAGAACCCGCATGAGTGGCAGTAGGCAAGTGTGATGCAAGTACAGGTCCGAAGACACTTGTATCACCATGATGTGGCTCGTTAATCAAGGTAACTTTCGGGAAGCGGTCCTGAAATTACTTGTTAAACATGAGACGATTGTCTCATAAGAAGATGGAAATTTGGGCCCAGAGTTGTGAGAGGTGTCTTGAACAGGTTCCAGGTGACTTTGGATTAGCAGCTAATGGTGCTGCCCCTAAATGGGGGGGGGGGGGTTTATTTGTGGTAAAAACGTTGCAAAACAAAAAGGGAGAAAACTACGCTATAAGGGACTCATAGTGGTGGTATTAGGCATAGGCTCTCTTGAGGTGGAGCCCGTTGCGCGGCTTCTTCAAGAGTTGACCATCTGAGTCAATGAAGAGGTATGCCCCCTTACCGAGACGAAGGTCATTGGCGAGGCAGGATGACAAAATTTGGTATTTTATGGGAAGAACCAATTCCACACTATGGTTTAAAGGGGATGGGGTAAAACCAGAGGCGGTCTTATAGATCTCTCCGTCATCACGTAAGTGGTGTTGTGATAGATCAGGTGGATCTTCCACAGGTGATGAGCTGGAAGGGAAACTCGTGCTAGAAATCATGTAAATGGTATTGGTTATGGTTTTTGTGGCCTTGCCCCCAATCTCTGTTGGAGGAAGAGGGGCAGGCATGGAGATAGGAGGAGTCTTTGATGGACCTGGAGGTAGGTGCAACATCATCTCATTTGGATGGACATGAGTCAACACATCCTAGGGCCTTAGAGGTAGGGTAGGTGGTTCAAGGTGCCACACAAGATCTCCCCATGTGAAATCTTGTAGATTGTGGGTTGCCAAGACAGACTTACTCACGATCCCGGATGGTAGGAAAAGGAAAAGGAAAAGAAAAAGGAAAATGATCAGGTTGATCAGGAATGAACCCCATTGTTTCCCTAGTAACTGAGGTTGATGTTGCAACTAAGGATGCGGCTGTGGCTGGGGAAACGACGGAAGAGACAGGTCTAATGGACCGTTGGTGATGGTGGAGACAAGAGGGTCGGTAGAACTGGACATCATGTAAATGGACATGGTGTCTGAAGAAGGAGGCGGGGGGTGAACTTCTTCGATCAGAGTAATCTCAGATTCAAGGGAATGTTGGCGAAGGTCAACTAAAGCCATTCGATACTCAGGCAAGTCTTAGCACTGGTGAGAATAGTGTCCATACAATCTGCAAAGGGCGCAAGCATGGTTTGTTCTCAATGACTTGTTTCTCACTATTGGTGTGCTTGGAACTTCAACCATGGGGAGGTTTTTTGTTGTATCCATGGCATCCAAATGTGTGCGGATTAGAGGAATCTTAGGGCAGTTTTGAGTTGGATGGCCCTGTTCTTCGCAGACTGCGCAAGGCGGGATCTGTTGAGGCTCTATGGTAGCTTTCGCATTCTTTCCCTTGGCCCTTTTTGGGTGGGGCGGTGCGAGTGCGGGTGCGGTGTTTGGGTTTTCCGAGCTGGTGGAGGATGAGATTCGACCGCAATGGGTTGCATGGGGGTTAAGACTACCTAGATCATTGGTGGTTGAGCTGGTGGATCAAGATACCACACGGGAATTCCCAATGTAAAGTTGCGTAGGTTTAGGGTGGCCATTACTGGCTTACTCATGACACCAGGCGAGGGAAAGAGGAAGGGAATTGTATGGACTGGAGAGGAACCCAGATAACTCCCTGATGGTTGTATGTGGGGGTGAGGTTGTGGTTGTGGCTGCGAATGATGTTGTAACTGATGTTGATGTTGCAACTGCGGATGATGTTGCGGCTGTTGTTGATGTTACGGCTGCGGACGATGTTGTGGTTGTGGTTGGGGCTATGGTTGTGGTTGTTGTTTGGGTGCAGTGGTGCTGGATGAGAGCATGAACAAGTCCGCAGTCTCATTTGGTGTTGGTGGCGGTGACACTAAGGGGAAAGGAGCCATCATGGTGGTATTGGCAAACAACCCAGGTCCCACATTCAACAATGCGGAGGCTAGTATGTTGTCAACCATGGTGTTGACCGCAGGGATAACATTCGCGTGTGTGGTCATCCCTTGTAGATCAATGGTGTTGATTGCAGGGATAACGTTGGCGGGTGTCGTTATCCCTTGTGGATCATAAGTAAGTTGGTCAACTATCACAATTTTCCCTTCGTGGGGGAACATCATGAGACGGAAGACAGTTGATGCAACAGCTCTCATGGCGTACATATATCTTCTTTTGAGGAGAAGGTTATAGTCCAATTGAGCGTTGACAACCTTTATGTCAATCAGAATTGTCTTCCTGGCTAATGTGATGGGGACGTGGGGGAGGATTCCTTGGGATTTAGTGGGATGGCCATCATAAGCCCGCAGAGTTGTGGAGGATGGTTGCAAAAATGGGGATCCAAGTTTCTGCCAAACTAGGGTAGACATAACGCACGTGGATGCCCCCTCATCCACTATGCACCGGTGCACAACCAAATTCTGGATATACACCAAGATTTGAAAGGCAATGGTTGATGGCATTCGTGGTTCTCCATTCTCCATGTCGAATGTTATCAACTTGGAGTCAGAGGGGTCTATGGCCCCAAGGGCAGTTAGTAAAGCTTTCCGCTGCATTGGGCACATTTTGAGTATCTCAAGAGCAGACATGGTGGTAGGTGTTTGGGCCAAATCATCCACGATGTTGTAGTTGACAGCAGCTCTAGCTGTGGTGTTATTGGAAACCCGGTGTATGGGGGGGCACGGGAAAGCAGGTAACTAAAGAGGTGCATTGACTGTTTTAGACATAGATTTCGTTGATGTGTCAGCGGGTTTGGTGTTGGTTCCGTATTGATTTCATCTAGTTTGTAGATTGACCTCTTCAGTTGTCATAGCTAGCAAGTGGTGGACACCTGTTTCTGTAGTGGGAGGTGCCCCCGAAGCGTTGGGATTAGGTTGGGGAGGGGGTGCGGTTGCCACCAATCCTTGGACTGGTAACGGGTTTTGAAGCACCATAGGAGGAGGTCCTTGTGGTATCGGGTTGGGTTGGGCTTGGTACGTCGTGTTGGTGGCATGTTGAACCTCATTCTAAATGGCCTTTTTAGCGCGACCCATGAAGGGACACTCGAATGTGTAGTGCCCGTAGACCTCATAGAGTGTGCATGGTTGGTTTGTACGCAACGGGGTGTTGCGTCTCGGTGCATTTGGTCGTGGAGGATTTTGGGCTGGTCAATTTGCCATGGCATTGTTGGGAGGATTTGGTTGTTGACCACCTCCCTGTAGTTGATTATTGGCTTAGTTCCGGGGTCGGTTGTTTCTGGCTTTCCCTTCTTGGTTATTGGGGGCTGGCTGGTTGGGATGTTCAGTGTTGTGCAAACACCTGTCTCAATGGAGCAGGTAGAGCAGGGGCGGGGGCTTGAACCGCTTGCACTGGTGGTGCATAGTAGATTTGGGTGGGTGGTGGTGCCACAAATGTGAGCATTTGCCCCACATATTGTTGTGTTGGCCAAGCCAAGGCCTGAGCCTGCTGCAGTGGCACAGGTTGTGCGTAAGAAGTTGTGGCTCCGGACTGGGACATAATTCTTGCATAGTCTAGAGTTTGGTTTTCTTAGGGAACATTAGCAGTGTTTCTTAGTTGTGGTGGTACTGCATGTGGTGTTGAACGGTGTTGTGGTTTTTGGGAGACCAATCCTATGATGCCATCTGCAGCATGGGATGCCCTCGGTGCATCCCGGTAGGAGGTACCCGCATGGGGAGCATCTGGAATGACAGTGTAAAGGTACCCAGACAGTGCATAAATCAAATTGAACTGCTGGGCTTTCAAGATGGCTTCTTCTTCGGATAGGGGACGTTCGGATGCAACATCATTTGTTATGGGTGGGAGCAAGGTTTTGAGGAACCAATCGAGGAATATCCTGTCATTAAGTTGGATCTTACACAAACTATGACGTCGCCGCCACTCATGGATGTGGTCGATTATGTGGGTCGCAGTGTTCTGGCAGAAAGATAACAAGATCTCCACCCCTTTGTCATATCTAACAAGGAGTTGGAAATATTGCAGGAACATGAAAGCCAAGGATTTGAAATCTGGGTACTTGGCTTGTGGTAGCTCAATGTACCATTTGGCTGCAGCACCTGTGAGGGTGCGTTAGAACAGTCTTAGCCTGATCGAATCATCTACGATGCTATTTAATGAGCACCATAGATGAAACATCATGATGTGGTTTTGGGGGCACTCTCCTGCCTTCCCTTCAAACTTGGGAATGTCTGAGGGAAGTTTGGTTGGCATGGGAGGCCAAAAAGCTTGATGGCAAATAGGGTCATTTGTTAACCAAGCCAAATCAAGCAAGTTAAGATGATCTATGAAAGGCAGGTTTGACCCCAGGTTGATGTGAGATGGGGAAGCCATGGTGGTGGAGTTTGCAGGTGCATAATGCACCTGCATAGCTGCAGGTACTTGTGGTGCCATTGTATATGGGCCAGTGCCCCCAAGTGTAGTGGGAGGGACATTGTGGGTGGAAGGACCACTGCCCCCATGTATGATAGGAGGGGTAGTGTAAGTGGAAGGGCCACTGCCCCCATGTGTTCCAGGTGGGATATCTTGGGTGGTCACTATAGGTGGTGGCAATTGATTGATGACGGTTTGCATGACCGTGTTGGGGCTGCCTGCAAGGTTGTTGGTGATAGCTTGTGGTGTGGACATGGGTCCACTAGCTATGGCTATGCCGAAAAATGGATCTGAGTTTGCACCAGCCATGGGGCTTGATGGTGCAGTGTGCAAGTATGGTTTAGACTGATATGGGTATGAATCTGAATCAGAGGTTGTGTGGCCTTTTGATGATGTGAGAGGTTGTCGAGAGTGGTCTCGACGATGTCAGTTTAATGACCCGAACTGTGGTGGTTCGCCTCTTAGGCGTGAGGAAGAGCATGAGGGATCAATTGTGTTAAGTTTGAATGTCAAGTTGGTGGTGATGATTTTTTGGACCCCGGTTTCAATGGCTTCCTATTGGCTGTAGGTGGTCACTCGGCCACCAAGACTGCCAGAAGACAGCGCTTGGTTTTTTCCTCACGGGCATTCTACTCAATCGGTGGGGGTCGTTGCTCGTTTCGCTTGACAATTCCTCTCAGCGGCCAGCTACTTTGGGGTTCCTGTGGTACTCCTCACAATGAGTTTCTGGGTTGAGCCCAAGTACTTCCCACGGTTAAGGCAGTCAGGGACTTATGTCCTCAAAGACTGCAGATTTTTGACTTAGTGTAAATTTGTAAATTTTAGTGGCTCTCTCAGCGTCATGAACTAAGTTGGGATAATTTACGTGGTATGGTGTGTATGTATTTTTTTTCTGTTATCTGGTGGCTGCAAATGGTTTATGAATATTCCGCAGAGTTCATATCATTGTGGAAAGCACTAAATAAACAAAAAATTTGTACACATATACCATTTTTTATCCTGAATTGTGATAGCCTGACTAGGCCCGACTACCTTACACCTATATCATTCTTCAACCAGGAGAAGGTGTTGGGCTCTCAACACAATGGGATTAATCCCATCCGTAGATCCTTAGGTCACCTCCCAGATGCAAGGTTGGTCAACAGGGAGGACACTGAGCACCGTGAGAAGCCCTCCTTCTCTACCCCCTCTACCTTCCAAGTCACCTGTTTTTAGTGGTTTCAAACAATATTGGGTGAAGGGCCTATTACTATACGAGTTGTGCCCTTCGTCTTATCCGAGAATACCCCGAAGGGTGATGACTGGGTAGAGGAGTACGGTTAAGCAAGATTGTTGATTTTAGGTGAGTTTTAGTCAAACTATATTCATTAACCCATTAATTTTTTTAATTTACACTTTGTTTTGTACATGAAATTGTGATTAACATAAACAAAAACAGAAATAAACAATTCGAATGGGACAGAGGCAGAGGCGGCTGGGCCGCACTAACAGTCCTTAATTATTAAAAACCCAGTTCTGAGTGATAGATCGCACGTTTCGGGTCAAATGGGGCAAGGGGGTTGCCAAATTTTTCCAGAAACAGGTGAGGGGGTCGCTCAGATTTTGCAGACAGAAGCGGGTTGTCTTTTTGAAGGGGGTCGCACCTTTCAGGGGTAAAAGGGTGACCTGGTCACACCTGTGAGGCCCAAATGAGTGACCTGGTCCCCTGTTTAGGCCCGATAAGTGTGACCTGCTTCAGAAGGTAATATTTTTTGATCCTGAGTCAGATCTGGTCAACATTAACCTGTATTATGGCCAAATGGAATCGGATTTTCCTTATGGAGGCTCAGCAGTAACAAAAACTGTGAATAAACAAGATTTTAATCTAGATTTGACAGAAAATTTGACCTAGGGCAAAAAACTAAACTAAAACTTGAAATTTTGAAAAACAGACTGAGGGATCCTCTAGGATCGACCTGGTATGGTCGCCAGTTCTATAGCAGGGATTTCTCCCTTGCTACAAGGCAGGAATGGCTATCTTCCGTCTATAGGATGGAAGGGTAGGTTCCTGGTGGTGAAATACAAGAAAATGGATAGAAAGCAAAATAGAACAGAAAGCAGATAAATGGCGGGAAACCCCTCTACAAACATTGTTAGGGTTTAGTTTCAGCTACCTGTAAACAACATGTTAGAAAACAAAATACCTGCAAAACAAGTTAGGAAACAAACCTGCAAATAAACCATGGATTAGAAAGCAAATAAACTACTAAACAAATACAAAAAATGATAAGCTATACCTTCTCTTTGGATGGAATGGGCCACCATGCCCTAGCTTGGGGAAGCACCTCTCTCGGATGGGGGAGCTATGGATGGATGGAATAGGCTTTTTAGGGTTTTAAGCCCTTGGTTGGGGTTTTAGCCCCTTTCGCCCTAACTTTAGCTCCTTTGGGGGTTTTAGCCCCTTTGAGGGGTTTTAGCCCCTTTTTGGAGGCTTTAGCCCCTAGGAGAACTATTTAGGCTCTTTTTGGGGGTTTTTAAGCCCTTTTGCTCATTCTTAATCCTTTTTGAGGCTGTGGGGGTCTAATGGGGTGAAATGAGGGTCGTACATGGGTGTCCTTGGGTGGTGTAGGCCATGTGGAGCTGAGTGAGGGATTTTTGGGTTAACAAAGTTAACCTAGCACCTTTTGACAGGTTTCAACCTATCTCGCTCTGTAATGATTCTTACAAAATCCTAGCCAAACTCTTAGCCAATAGACTAAAGCCTTTGTTAGGAACTTTAATTTCACCTCTCCGGGGGGGGCTTGTTAAAGGAAGACACCTGATAGATAACATGATTCAAGTGCAGGAAGCCCTCCATTCCAACTTTCAAAGGAAGGAGAAAGGCATGCTTATCAAGTTGGATATGAAAAATGTATTTGATCGTGTCAAGCTTTCCTTTCTATACCAAGTCCTCCTCTCTTTTGGATTTAGTGCATATTTTGTTCGTTTGACAAAAGCTTGCACAGATAGGCCCTGGATAGCGCCTCTTGTTAACGATAGACCAACAGACTTCTTCCAAGCATCAAAAGGGCTTCGTCAAGGGTGCCCTTTGTCACCTTTTCTTTATATTTTGATGGTTAAATCTTTACGTAGAAAGCTAACAGCTAGATGGTTTGCAGGTTATCTCCCTGGCATTAAGATTTCAAGAGGTGTGGATCCTATTAACCAAGCCCTATTTGCCGATGTTTCTCTCCTTCTAGGAGGGGCATTCTTAAAAATGGCTTGGGCCTTTAAGGAAGTTTTACAAAATTTATGTTTATCTTCAGGAGCTCTGATTAATAAAAGCAAGAGTGTTGTGTATGGTTGGAATGTAGACCATATGTCTATTCTCCAAATTTCTCATTTTATGGGATTCCCTGGGTTTGATAAGTGGGACACGATCAAGTATTTGGGCCTTCCTTTAACCTTGGGACCTATCCCTCCATTACTGCGGTTGGAAGTGATAAGTAGTCTAAAAGCAAAAATAGTTTCTCGGGGTGGCCATTGGTTAACAAATGCTGGGAAGTTGATTTTGATTAAATTGGTCCTATCAGCTCTTCCTATCTTTCAGTCCTCTTTGCTTCTTTCTCCCAAGTCCATATCGGCTCATATCTCCAAACTTATTCAGTACTTTCTTTGGGAGGGTGGCAAAGGAAGCTAGAAAAAGATGCATTTGGTAAGTTGGGAAATTCTTAAAAGACCAACTTCGGAAGGTGGTCTGCAAATCCGAGATCCCGAATTGGCAAATCGAGCATTAGGTGGTAAGCTCATCTGGAAGTTGTATGCAGATAAAAACCATCTAGTAAGTGAGATCTTATGGATGAAATATCTAAAGGGCGCCTATTTGAGAAATTTGAAATCTACAAACACCCCTTCAGGCACAAAAATTTGGAATTTATGCAAACGAGGAATAGATCATCTTCATCACCAGCTCTATAGAATTCCTGGTAATGGGAAGAGGAATTTTCTATGGGGTTATAATATCTTAGGGAATCCTCCTCTTTCCTCTTCCACCTCGTTAAGTGAGATCAGGTCTTGGTTAACCAACAAAGGTGTTCTTCGGCTGGTAGACATTTGTCATTGGGACAGTGAGGAGAATTGGGTTGGATGGTATTTTCCTGAGATTTTGGATCATATTCTCTCCCAAAAAAAATTATTGATTTCTTATTTATCCGGACTCACTCAAGTTCACATCTCTTTCAAAGATAAATGGGGGTGGGGTCGTTGTAGAATTTACTCAACTTCCCAAGCCTACACTACTTTGCAATTTCATGTTGTCTCTTGCTTATCCCCTACATTATGGAAAGCAGTTTGGTCCTCTTACAGTCTTCCCAAGGTGAATTTATTCACTTGGATGCTCATGCACAATAGGGTGCTAAAAGGGGAAGATTTTTCCAAATGTGGCTTTCTTGGGCAGTTATGATGTTGTTTTTGTAAGACTGTTATAGAAACATCTGCACATACCTTCATTGACTGATCCTTTTCTCAATTGGTGTGGAATTTGGTGCTTAAAGGATTAGTTGTGTCTACTCCTTCACATATCTATGTTGTCTCTCTTTTCACCTTCTGGAAAAATCGGATTCTAAAAACAAGTGTTAAAAACGACACATGGTCCAAAATCTGGCAAATAATTCCAAAATATTTCTGGTGGAATTTGTGGATAGCAAGAAACGAGTGGATTTTTAATAACAGGGAGTCAACCCCCTTGAATGTGGCAAGTAAAATCAAAGCTTTCATTTCCAAATCAGCTAGAATTTATTTTTTGTGTTCATCATTTAATTCAGAAGCTTTTGCGTGGCTGGGAATTTGCTCATCTGGTTCTAGATTTCCGGTCTCCTCCAAAACGGTGTGTTATCCCTCCTGAAGATTGTGTTTCAATGAATAAGACTTTTCTATATGGTGGAATAAGTCCTCCTCTGCTACCATTTTTTTTTATGGACCGTCCAAAGGAAATCCTGGGATCTCTGGCGCTGGGGGTTTGATTATTTCTCTTGATAGATTGATCAAATCCTGCTTCAGCTGGGGACTAGGATTGAGGTCGAATAATCAGGCAGATGTATCGATCTCCTTAAAGCGCGACAGTATGCTAAGGAGATCGGGTATAAGACAATCCAATTTTTTGGAGATTCAGAGCTGCTAATTAAATTGTTAAATTCAGAAGACCAGTTTAACAATTCAGCCTTGAATAATACTCTGCAGAGAATCTGAAATTCATTTAAAGAGTTTGACAATGTTGCTTCTTTCCATATTCTGCGGGATTTAAATAAAAAAGCATATTCCCTGGCAAACAAAGCTTCCCTGTTGTCTCAAGGAAATCTCAGCTTCAATGGAGAACCCAGTGCATTTCATCCAATTCCTTAATTGAGCTTCATTAATTTGGGAATTGATTGGGCGATTTCCTTTCTATTTGTAAGAAAATGTATATAGTTTGATCTACTTGAATTTTTACTTCTGCTCTTTATGTAATTGGTTGATTAGGCAATTGCTATATTAGGCCTGAATTTTTTCATAATATATATATATATTACCCGTTTCAGTTAAAAAAATTAAATTAAATCATAATGTGTTTTAAAACCATTCATAACCAAATCACAATTTTTCACGAAGCTAGTTACTTTTCACTTTGTGCTTGTAGCAATTTGAACTAACCAAGAATTTTCAAATTTATATTGTTGCAACCTGTATAGCTCTACAATTCTTGATGATATATAACTTAAACTAGCACTTGGATCAATCAATATAGAAATTGGTTTATCTTTTAACATACCTTCGATTTCGACCATAGATGTTTGATGATCTGCTTGCTTGTTCTCCAATGTTGCACTGATTTTGGGCATGCTCCTTTCTATATCTCCCATTGTGGTATCTTCTTGAATTGTATGCACGTTATTAAGACCGTTCCTTCTTACATGACAATCTTTAAAATAATGTGGTTCACCACATTCCCAGCATATTAATGGTTCCCTTTGTGCAATATTTTTATTAAAAGAAGTGGGTATTTCCCTTTATTTTATTGCAGCAAGATTCTACTGTTTATAATTTTTAAAATTATTCCCTTGATAACCTTGGTAATTATTTCCAGAATTCTTATAAAACTTAGTACCTTTCTTTTTCTGTTCAAAATTTTCACAACTTTTATTTTTCCAATTATGTATGTTCTTTCGTTTATTTTTATTTTGGTCATAGTAGAAGTTTGCTTTTCTCATGGCCTCTTCCAGAGTTTTCAGATTATCATATTCGATTCTCTCTTTAAACATAAGGGGTAAACAACTAAGGAAACGTTGAATTTTTGGTTTTTCATCAATAATGTAAGGTACATAACGTAATAAACTTAAAATTTTGTTGCAAAGTTCCTTCATGGTCATTGCACCTAATCGCAATTCATAGAATTATTTGTCCTTTTACTCATAATACTGTTTTGATAAATTTTTTCTTTTAAATTTTTTCTTAAAATTTTTCCAAGTTACATAACGTTCTTTAATGCTTTTCACCTTTTTGATGCATTGCCACCATATATCAACTTTTCCTATTAAATTATAAATTGCCATTTTTGCTTTTAGTTTATCAGAATAATTATAAATCTTTAAGTACTTTTTCATCCCATATATTCAAGCTTCTGCTTCTTCTCCTTTTTTTATTTCTCCATTGGACATAGGAGGTTTGATCTTTTTAAATTCATCGGTAATCTCTTCATATGGTTTATATTTCTTTTTATGTTGATTACTATAGCTACTTTCGCTAGAATCTTTGTATTTTTCCTTACTGTGTTTAGCTAATTCTTCGCTTGAAGATTCGGTCTCATGATTAGAAAATTGCAATTTTTTTACCTTGCATTTTTAAGGTGCAGTTCTTACCATGTTTAGTTTGTGTCCTTTATTCTTTTCTTCTTCGTTATTATGTATCTTAGTTAGGAGAACACTATTTAACTCTTCCCGTGCTTTTAAGATGAGTGAATTATGTTCCTTAACTTGTTTCAAATATGCTTTTAAATCTTTTACTATTTGTAAGATTTCAGATGCGTTATCATTCCTACTTTCGTTCCGATATACCCAAATTTCGCCATCTCTAATATTACCTTCTTCCATGTTTTATGGTTCTTTAGGATGTGATTCTCCTTCAGCATACATTTCCACATCCACCATGATTCCTGTAAAAATCAAGGTAACTCTTCTCTTTCTGTTTGCAAAGAGAATCAAACCATAACAATATATTTAGTTTTCTGGTTTATATCAGTTCGAGTGTTGGGATTTTTCAGGCCAAGTGTTGTAACTGTGCTCTGATACCACTATGTCATGAATCCAAAAATTACACCATAAAAAAATATTTTCATTTAAATGTCGTAGAGTGTTTTCTTAGTCGCAAGTTCAAATCTATCTCTCTGCATGAATAATTCGAATTCAATTTCTTGTCTGTATGAAGATAAGACTTATCGTTCGTCCAACAATAACTCCAACTATGACACTTCCAGAATCACCGCTTTACGACAAGGTGATATGTTAATGTTATAATGTGTTTCTTTGCATAGCTTGTGCTATAGTACAATGTTGTAACACCTTATGCTAAAGTACTATGATGCAACACCTTATGCTAAACTACTATGTTGCAACACCCTATGCTAAAGCACTATGCTGAAACACCTTATGCTAAAGTACTCTGCTGCAACACCTTATGCTAAACTACTATGATGAAACACCCTAGGTTAAAGTATTATGATGAAACACCCTAGGTTAAAGTATTATACTAAAACACCTTAGGTTATAGTATTATGTTGAAACACCCTAGGCTAAAGTATTTTATGTGAATTAAGGGAGTCACCTATGTTATAATACTATACCAAGGTTTTGATATGCGCCTAAGAGTTCTTTAAAGTTGATGACGAGGACGGATGACAACTAGCGAGTTAAGATGGGATTTAAAATAAGTTTTTAACATTGTCTTAAGCCATGGCATGCGAGTTGACAATGCAACCAGGCCAATTTAATGTTGAAGGAAAGCTTTAAAATGTTTTTCATAAAAGGGAAGGTAGATCTCAACCCTACATTTGTCCTCTGTGCGATCCATAGCATTGAAAATAACTATTAAGGTTTTTATGTCGGGTTTAGTGCAGTTAATCAGTCATGGAGGTTGTTCTCTATTTCCCTGTGGTGGTTGCTTGATGGTTTCGTTATGGATTTCTTTATTGCATTATTGTGATTTGTTTGCTTTTAACTTGTCTCTAGGAATGACTACTATAGATCTCCTCAGTTAATGAATAGCTACGTTGTGCTATCAGTATTTTTATCATCCAATTTCAGCCTTGCACAGTCTTATCTATTTCAGTTTCTGTGTGGTAAGGTGTAAGGCTCCAGGTGTAATTGCCTTCAATCTTTGATGGAGGAGCTTCCTAGGCTGATGAGTTTTCCATAAAGGAAAGCTAATTTGTTTGTTTAAGATTTGAAAATTCTGCTCTATTTGAACTTTTGCAGGCAACCGAAGAAGATTGAAACTTATGTTTTTGGTTTGTGCAAGGCGGAGAAAAAGAATGGAGAGTTTATAGGAGAAAACCCTCAGCCCTCTGAGCGTTCGCTGAAGGTATAACTCTTTGCCCAAGTTTGTTTTATAAAAAAACATATTAGTTCGATTTCACACTTTAAGAAATAATAATAATAATAATGCTCTGTTTTGACAGGTGAGGCAAAGAGAACCAAAGGAGTGGTTACTCGATCGATTGGATGATTCGAGAGTAACTCTAGCCTCGCCATTATGGCCCAAACTTTCTACAGAGGTAAGCATTTCATTGGAAACACGAGATTTAGGATTTAAAGTAATTTTTCCGTTACTCACACTTAAATTCTTATTTTTATGTAGAGTTACATGTTGGGATTTGTTGAAATGTTTACGTTTAAAAGGGAATGTATGGTAGTGTAACGGCCATGCGACGAGGTTTACATCATCGTAAGTAATCCATTACTATGTTTCAAGGTGAGAAATATTTTCCTATACCCTTTTAATCCTAATTTTTTTTTAAATACCTCCGAGCAAACCAACATCTGCATGCTTGTGTGCATGTACCCAAAAATGGCACAGCTCCATCCACTGAATGATGGATCTAATCTACATAACAAGGTATGCCTCAATTTAATATGTAAGCCAATTGGAAGAGCTCTTGGGTTTACCATGCTCATAGTTTGAAGAAAAAGGGGCTTTTCAGACTCCTTACGATTTTAAGATAAGTTAAATATTAAAATATTGGCTCTGGTAACTGCCTTGCGACCGGAAAATCCATCGCGGTTTTTTAAAAGAACACTGTAGGGTATTTTTACATTTAAGTTGATAGATCAATGCTCGACCATCTTGAATTTGATTATAAAGTTTTTATTTATATCTTAAATGTTGGTTGTGATTTGTATACGGGTCTAGTTGGCCAGAAGTCGATTCCAAGAACTGTAAAACTGAAGACTCTCTTAATTGAACTCATGTTTCGATTCTTAGTTTGTTGTAACTGTATTCTTTTTATCTTTAGGTTAGATTATTGTTTTGGATTTTCTTAAGTTTAATCAGTAATATAAAGGGTTTTTGCTTCAATCATCATTATAAATCCATTTTTGAATCACTTGATTAAAAAGAAATAGTGTAAATGAAATTGTGATAAAAGGCATCTCGGTTCTAGCTATTTAACCTACGGTTATGGAAGTCTGTAAAGGGTTTGCATTAATATAAAAAATGAATTTTCTTTATAGGAAAGATACTTGTGATTCCTAAAATCCTGTACATAATAAAATTGAAATAGTAACAAAATTTTATAAAGTAAAGAACAGGCTAAAAGAAAAACTAATTAACATTTATGCATATTTACAATTTTTATAACGCTGTCGGATTTAAAATCTATTTTCAGAATTTAAATAACAATACCAATGAATTAGATAACTTAGTAAAGAACATGTCACCACATATGGGAATACGAAACTAAAAATGGTGTTTGCTCCCAACCAACTCCAAGGGCAACCAAACTTACTTGCTCCAGAACCCCCGAACCTGTTTGTTGAACCACAAAGGAAAATTCCGTTCAATGCACAATCTCTATCTTTGCATCAAATATATAATTTCCCCTCCATTAGAAACCTTCTGCTTACTCTATAGAAACAATACTTTATAGTATTTTTCCTAGGACTTGGTCATTTATGAGTCACCTTCTCATTAATGCTCCACAAGGAGTCTCGACTTGATTTTGGGGAAGATGCCTCATGCATCACTTGAGTTTTTACACAGTAGCTTTCGACATTTGTCATTTCCCCTTCTGGGTCAGCAAAGACTCTTTTAATGACTACTTCAGTTTCAATTTCTCTCAGTTATTTAATTAATAATAATAATGATTCCATTACTTTTATTTTGACTTTATTCGTCAAAATATATAAAAATGCATAATCAAAGTCTTAAGCAATTTAATAATTGTTTGGTGTATTACAATTGGTATCTCTATTACGTGAAAAGATGGTTTCTATAATCCATTGTAATATCTCCTCTTCAAATTGAACACAAGAGGCCATGCCCCTCTGCTCGTTGACGCTGCTTTCAATTATCTCAACTTCCTTCTTTACCTCTTCAAAAAATTGATTGTTATAGGTTGTTGTTGCCTCCGTTGTTAAGGACTGCACAATATCCTTCAAATAGATTTTGGATGGGGTTGAGTCATCTTAAAATTAATGTGGGCTTCCTCTATGAATTTCCTAACTGCTATTCCCTTGCTCTAGTTGCCTTTTACTTTCCATCCCCTCTATCCAAAGAGTCTGCATTGTTTGCCACTTAGATGTACCACGTATGTTGAACCAAGAACGATGACCTAAGACTCAGAAGCTAAAAGTCTAATTTGGATTCCAAAGAGGCCAATTCAACTTCTAGAGAGTGAACTTCAAATGCTAAAAGCTAAAGCTAATAACACATAAACCTATCATTGCAATATATTTCCTTCTCCCTACTTGGTTGACCCATCCTTAATCCTATCATGAATGCAATTTTTTTTGTTCTAAGCCATCACAAATAACATTATATCCACACCCACTTCTACCATGATTCTATAGATAAAAGTTTGCTCTAGCTACAAAATGACTACTTCTTGTTTAATACATGGAGTACCTGTAACCCACCTAGAACTGAAATATATATATATATATATATATATAATGTCCCCAAAAATTGAAAATAAAAAAATTTATAGGCTAGTAGAAACTACCTAGACGAAACATTATTGACTTGTGGAACTATATCGTACACTTCATGTACCACTTTTTACTCGTAAGTTGTTCTTATGTTCTGTCATTTAATTTTAGTCATTCTTATTCATGTATTCTACTTATGATGGCGTACTGATTTTTACTGCTTAGTCTGGTGCTTATACTTGTGTCACATAAGTGTCGTTGCTGGATTTCAATGGTTCATCCTTTCTGCATAGTCGTACTTGTCATTTATGAAATCCTAATGTAACTTTGTTTGTGGAAACAAAGTGGGTGGAGTGGCGGGACACGTTCTCCCATAACGGTTTGAGAGGTAAAGGTGTTTACTTGTTCCCAGGCTTACTTAGTTCTCTGAATTAAGGCACCTATTTTACTTCGTATGCAGTTCATACTTTGCGATAGGGTTTGGTTTTAAGAGTACTGAATGTCCTTCTTCTAAAGAAATTACTATTGGTTGACTTTGGATCTTTTCCGACTCAGAATTATAACGAGGTAAAAATACTATTCTCGTCAATTTAGCTATCACCGCTAAATTTCCTGGACACTACTTATGCTTCATTATGGTTTTGCATCTCATCATTTATATCTTAATATATTTAACATTTTATGGTTATGTTATTAAAAACTAATAATACACCTTATGTTTTCTTATTACAGGTTATGATCTTGGCCTAAAGAAAACCAAACCTTGATTTTATAAAGTGCACTTATTAACATGGCATATTTCATATTCCATGTTTTACTAAGCCTTTAAGCTTAGGGAAACCTTATTATGTTTAAGGCTTTGAGCCTATGCTTTACATGTTATATTTAATATATGTGCCTTGTGGCTTGACTTATGACTAGCACATGAGATACATGGACCATGTTCCACCAAAACCTTGCTATATAATTAAATGTTGTAATATGTTACCTTGTGATATGATTTGGGGTGGCGACATATCATATGGTTTGGGCATATGTTAAAGGGTTTAACGAATTCGCATGGTAGTGGAGACTAGCATTTCGTAACGATTGTAAATGGTAAAGTGGGTTTTTGGTTTTGAAGGTGGGAACCAGCTGGTGCCATTAATGCACCTTGGTTCTCATGGCAGCCCACGCTTAGGCTTGGCTCACGATGGTTTGGTTATTTCGTTGTCATTTGGGGTTTGCTCTTCTCAGCGCGGGGGTTATGAAGGCGACCTTCATAACTGGAAGGTGAGCTTTGCTTTGGAGTTTGTGTGCCTACTAAATCATGTTTCTTTGAAGCTTGATTGTTGCCATACTTCTAATTCATGTTTTCATTGGTTGGTTGCAGGAGCTGAAGTGTGGTGATGAGCAGTGTGGCTCCGTCTCTGTCGGGGTTTTGACTGTGAGCGAAATGCAAGGTAAGCCTTGCCAACAAGCTTGCGCTTGTTGTCTCTCAGCCTCTCTGTGTTGTGTTTCGTCGTTTGATGTTGGGGTTCTCTATGGGGTTTGAATTCACCTCTGGGCTTTGTATTGCACAGACTTGGGTTTTTAATTTAATGGTGTGAGATTTGGCCGTGGAGCAAACTCACATTTCTCACAGGATTTGTGTATTTAAGTTTTGGGTTATGTAAATCATAAATGGGTTTGGGCTTTTGAGCCATGGGCTGCACCATTGCTTGCAATGGTACCATAGCCCATTGGCATGCCTGTGTGGACTTCATTTTGGCATTTAATGGTGACTGTGTGGAAAGACTGCGATTGGAATTACTGTTCATAATGTAAATACCCTACGTTTTATGAGATGGCCATGGTTATTTTGCTTACTGTGTGTATGGAATTTAATTGACGTGCTAAAGGTTTATTATGATGGTTTATACACAGGCATACGCCTTCATTTATGGTCTATGTGTTGAGTATTCATAATTGATTGTAATGGTTGACAACATGGGGTAAGGCCATGCCGTAAATGGCTTGAGCCTTTCCCTTCGTGGTTGTGATAGCTTCACTGTGTTTTATTACTGTTTACATTTCGTTGCTTAACTTGTGGGGTGAAATCGTTAACAGAGTTAGTCATTATTATATTCATACAGTGTATCTTTAATCGATATGTCGTGGCTTGGGTGAATTCTACACAACTTCATATGGTTGTTTACTGTTATGATTTCATGGTTTAGTATATAATGTGGATTATAAAATGGCAGGGGTGCAAGCCCATGATGACCTTCATCGCTGTTGGTTAGACTTTTAAATGGACTCCGTGTAATATTTGTATTGGCCAAGGCCATGCTTACAGCATTGGGTAGAACCCAAGGTCTTACGACCTCATTGTAGCATAATGGTTTTTTATTGTTTATTTACCAGCGTTGATATTATTTGATGTAGCCCACATACTTCAATGTATAGCGTGGCCTTGGTAAATAAAAGCCACAAGGTTTGAATCTTCTCATGGATAATTGTAATAAGTTGTATTTTGATTTATATAAAAGGGTCGAGCTTGTATGCCCACATGATTCGATTCCTGTCCTGATCCGGATTTATGTAGGAACGTGACACAATACACAAATAACAAAGATGCAGTGGAAATAACACTTCATTTCATTAATCAAAGAACTGAAACTTGTTTACATACAGAATGGAAATAAACTAGCTAGAGTGCTGTTAGCTTATCTTTGAGAAGAGATGTGGCAGCTACATGCCTCTGAAATATGTGTTACAATGAGGCTTGAAGGCCTATATATTATTAAGAAACAATGGAAACCCTACACATCCAAAAACCTAACCCTAGGAGGTGAAACGCCAGAATGTGGGCCCCGTTGGGTAACTTGGTACATCAATTTCCTGGGGTCGTAACTTTGGCATGCTACCTTCATTTGACGCACATGATACATCATTAGAAATATCTATTCAAGGAATGCATCCATAAACAAAAAATATTAAGCCTAGAATGAACTCATATTTTCCCAACCATTCGATGACGAAAAAACGTTGTTTAGGGCCTCAAAACGGCTCCGGAAGTTTAGGACCTGAAAACCGCCAAAAATAGTAAATTGTGCTACAATTAAGGAAACTGGAAAACTGAAAGAAACAATGGTGGGGGTCCAAGTGGAATAGGTGGGTGGCCACCAATATCCTCCTGGATCATGTCCCCATTGTAATACTTGGGTTTGTAATTTGATTTCGACATGGTTTAATACATGATACGATTTCCTATGTATGATGTATTGTTTACTTTGTTATATGAAATGAGATTGTATGTTATGTAATTTTGTTTAAAGTTTATGCATAAATGAATGGTTTAAATAGGACTGTGGGTTTTATATGTGAACAAAGATGTGAATCTAGGACCAAAAGGATGGTCACGACATTCTTGTTTGTTTAATTATAATGTTGTTATTAAATGGAATGATTTGCTATTTAGTTTGTTTTCAATATAAAAGACCTTGAAAGGTCTTAAATGCATTATTTATCTTGGATGTAAATTTAGAATGGTTTATAGATATCTTTCAGATTTGTTTATGTATTATGTTACATATATAATAGTTCAGTTATAGATAGTACCTTAGGTTATCTAGTTTGTATATTTATGTAGTTGAAACTTGTTTCTAGATTAATCTAATTTAACCTATAACGTGTCTCTACTGACAAATGGAATATGTCAGTAGAGTTTATAAAACTAAGTGAATAATATTAACAGGTCTGAAATGACCTAGTTTATACATAACCCAGTTTTATCAGTAATACTACTACATAATTTAAACTAGGGTGTAGAACCCTTAATGAACATTAACAAATGAATTGAACTTATAGAAATAAACCAATAATTAAACCCTGGATAATCTGATATAAGAAATCCTTTACATCCTAGGGTTAATATATTTAAATTACAAACCCTAGCAATTGTAAATAGAGAAACATATACTTTAGGTTAGGAAATGCATAGTAATCATTTACCGAACATAGCTAACATGTAATCTAGGAAAGCAGAATAAACAATCTAGGGACTCATACCTGTAAATTGAAGCTCTGTTAATGGTTGAACTTGCACACGCAAATAACCAGCATTAACAATTCAAGATAGATCTAACCTCTGTTTTTTGATGACCAAATCACTTGGGAACTACCACGTTCCACCCAACCATGACCTGAAACCGTTCTTGGCTTAAATATGGATCCCCCCGAGCTGGACTCCAACATGCAAGTAGCTTAGAGCTCCTAAGGTAGGGTTTCCTATCTGGTATATCAGTTATGGATCGGTTCTCCTTTTTCCTTCCAGGAAAATGTTCTCCAAGTATTTACTTGAGAGCAAACAAGCAGAAAAATGACTCCTCTAATGATAAATCAGAACCCCCAAGCCTTTCCTTGGCTTGAGTCTTTATAGACAGACTTTTCAGTCAAAGGGACAATTAAATCAAGAAACCTTGGTTTCTTGATTTAACCCTTTTCCATTTTCTTTGGGTTAATTATTAATAATTTAACTTAGGAACTTTCTACTAGTTCCTAGTTGGACTTTCATAGACATTATACTATTTATTAATCTTTAATAATAAATAATAATTGATGGAGCTTCTCTTCTTTCTTTCATTTATTTATATTATTAATATATTTAATTCTTTATACATACCATGTATAAAGCACATAATAATATAACACTTTGTTAACATTTGTCTTTGGGCATCATATACCATGATCCCTAGACTTAATGACACTTCTTCATTAAGGTCAAGTAGGTATATGGTTTAGGTCTACTAGGCTAGGCAACTCTAAACATCCTTGCATGTTGGATTTCCCTCATATAATGTGGTAGCTCTTCAATACTTTGATGAGAATACAGAAATTCAAAATTTCATTTAATCACTTATAAATACGTATGATGAGATCAATATTTTTCTCTAGTCATTTTCACTCAGAAGTTATTAAATTCTTTCTAGTAACCCATAATGCTTACCAAATCCCATACTCAATGCTTTAACAGGGAGTTACAATCCAGTGCAAATCCAGAGCTCCTCGCTCAACAATAGTGCTAGGATGTACTTGTATGATACACCTATGGATACAATGGCCAAGGATCCGATGCTCCAGAGCTTATGCTCAACATCAACATGGAAGGCTCCAGAGCTTATGCCCAAGACATCCAATTATCTTTTCATGTGTTCCAGATCTTCTCGCTCAACATAAAGGTAAGTACTCATGTGCTCTAGAGCTTCCCGCTCAACACGCATCATCAATCACTCATGTTCTCTAGAGCTCCTCGCTCAACACAAAACATCTCATCAATCATGTGCTTCAGGGTCCATGCCCAACACAAACAAGCATATACATATATCATCAATAATTGGCTTACGCCCAATATATAAAACGAATCATCATGTTCATATGCAGTGGGGTCTTCGACCCAATATAAAAATAAAACATCAAGATCATCATCATAATCAATAGGAACATGTCTATAAGTGTTAGGTCCAAAATTCGGGATATTACATCCCTCCCCGCTTATAACAACACCGTCCCTGGTGTTCTAGGGACTCGGAATGACATCATGAAACAAGGCGGGCTAAGCCTTTCTCATGGTGGCCTCGTTCTCCCAAGTAGCCTCATCAGCCTCAAAGTACTTCCACTGCACTTTCAATTGGACCATGGTGCGCTTCCGAAGCTACACCTCTCTCTTGTCCAGTATATGAGTAGGCTTAGGGGCAAACTCCCCTTCAGGTTCCACTTGTAATAGGGACCAATCAACAACATGTTTAGTATCATAAACATATTTCTTTAACAAAGATGCATGGAAAACATTGTGGACTCTTACATGCGCGGGAAATGCTAGTTCATAAGCCACTGGCCCTTTCTTAGCTAGTATTTCAAAAGGTCCACAAAATCTATGTGCTAACTTACCACACCTACCCAAGCTCAACAAGGTACGTTTGGCTTTTACTTTTAAGTAAACATGATCGCCTATTTGAAAGTCCTTATCTTTTCTTTTCCGATCCGCGTAACTTTTCTAGCGGTCTTGTGCTTCTTTAAGTTTCACCTGGACCTTGGTAACCAACTATTCCAACTCCATCAACAAATCAGGCCCTAACATGAGCCGATCCACCGGGCTATCTCAAGTAACCGGTGTTCTACACTTCCGTCCATAGAGTACCTCAAAGGGACTCATCTTGGAAGAAGTCTGATAACCAGTATTATATGCAAACTCTGTGAGGTGCAGGTAATCCTCCTACTTCGTGGGATTGTTCATGACATACATTCAGAACATGTCCTCAATAATTTGGCTTACTCTCTCTATCTGCCTGTTTGTCTGCAGGTGATATGCAATGCTAAAGTTCAACTACATCTCCAATCCGGAGAATAAATATCTCCAAAATTTCCCTATAAACTTAACATCTCAATCCAAGATAATTGCCTTGGGTATCCCATGCAATCCAAATATCTCTTTCAAGAAGATATCAACAATGTTCACGACCTTGTAGGTCGACTTCATAGGAATGAAGTCTGCTGCTTTCGACAACTTGTCGATGACCACAAAATTATAATCATTTTGCTTCTTACTTTTCAGTAAATCAGTGATAAAGTCCATACTAATGACCTCCCACTTCCATTCCGGAATGGGCAACAACTGCAACAATCCTGCAGGATGCTGATGCTCAGCTTTGACTAGCTAGCATTCCTGACATTTCGCAATAAACATTGCAATGTCGGCCTTTAAGTTAGGCCAGAAAAAAGTGTCCCTTGATAGCGGATATCATCTTTTGATATCCCTGGTGCCCTGAGTAGGGTGCTTGATGAAAGTCCGTGAGGATGTTGGACCGAAGGTCCCCTCCTTGTGGAACATACAAGCGATCCTTAGACCATAGCAGGCCGGATTTGTATACCTTGTATTCTTTTTGTTGTTGAAACAACCTATCCGCCTGGACTTTCTTGA
Organism: Pseudotsuga menziesii; assembly: GCA_001517045.1. Classification (NCBI taxonomy): domain Eukaryota; kingdom Viridiplantae; phylum Streptophyta; class Pinopsida; order Pinales; family Pinaceae; genus Pseudotsuga; species Pseudotsuga menziesii. Next base: position 140,780 of record LPNX010059659.1, read on the forward strand.
GGATTTCCTCATAGAAGGGGTCAAATCCGTTGGCCGCTCTAATCCTCTCATGCAAATTTGCATCGATTTGACTCAAGGCCACCTCATAAATCATATGAGTTCATCGGCTCAAAGCATCGGAAACCTTATTCTCTTTTCCCTCAATGTGCTTTAGCTCGAAATGGTACTCGCTGAGGAAAGCCAACCATCTGGATTGCCTCACATTTAGATCCGGTTGATCAAATAAATACTTCAGACTCATATTGTGTGTCTTCAGAAGGAACTACTTTCCCATGAGGTAGTGCCTCCACATCCTCAAAGCATGGATGATGGCAGCTAACTCAAGATCGTGCATAGGGTAATTTTTCTCATTCTCTTTTAAATTCTGTGATTCATAATAGATTGTGTGATCCTTCTGCAAGAGGACTCCTCCAAGTCCTTCCTTGCTCGCATATGTGCAAACAACGAAATCCCCATCGGGATCCACAATTCATAACACCGGTGCGGTCATCAAAAGCTGCTTAAGCTTTTGAAAACTTTCTTCACACTTAGAGGTCCATAAGAACTTACTTGCTTTTTTCTGCAAAGTGGTCATGGGGCAAGTAATTCTCGAGAAGTTCTCAATGAACTTTCGATAATATCCGAATAATACCAAAAAGGACCTAATGTCAGTGACACTAGTAGGGGTAGGCCAATCCTTTATGGATTTAATCTTTTATGAGTCCACAACTATCCCTGTCTCGGAGATAATGTGACCTAGATATTTTATCTTTGGTTTGTAAAAATCACATTTACTAAACTTAGTGTAAAGCTGGTGTTCTCTCAACACTTGTAGTACTATGCAAAGGTGTTCTTTGTGTTCTTATTTATTCTTTAAATAAACCAGTATGTCGTCTATAAAGACTAAGACGAACTTATCCAGATACCTACTGAATATGTTGTTCATTATACACATAAAGTTTGCGGGTGCGTTGGTCAACCCGAAAGACATCACTACAAACTCGTAGTGCCCATACCTTGTACGAAAGGTGCTTTTGTGAATATCCTCTTCGCGAATCCATACATGATGGTACCGATATTGCAGGTCAATCTTTGAAAATATTTTGGCTCCTCCCACCTGATCAAACAAGTCATCGATTTTGGGGAGTGGGTAACGGTTTTTGATAGTCATTTTGTTCAATTGACAGTAATCGATGCACATCCGCATCGTGTTGTCTTTCTTCTTTACGAACAATATCGGTGCTCCCTAGGGGGACACACTGGGTTGGATATACCCTTTCTCTATCAACTCCTGCAAGTGCAGTTTGAGTTCCACTAACTCAGGTGCACTCATACGGTAAGGGGATTTGGAGGCCGAAAATGATACTGGGGTCAGTTCGATGGAAAAGTCTAGGTCTCGTTTCGGAGGTCATCTGAGTATTTCCTCGGGAAACACATCTTTGAATTCTTCAAGAACGGGGAAGTCTTCTATGCGTTGTTCCCTATCATACTCTATGTCTTGGATGTTTACTGCAAACAACTTGCATCCTTTCCTAATGCATTTCTTCGCTTGTAATGTAGATATTTGTCTGACATGAAATTTCTTTGGAATGCCCTGAACCTTCACTTGGTTCCCTAGGATATCAGTACACAAGATAGACTTGTGCAAACAATCGAGCATGACATGGTGTTGTTCCAGCCAGTCCATGCCGATAAGCACATTGTATGATCCTAAAGGTAGGATGTTCAAGTTTACTTTCGTAAGAAGACCATTCAGGTCTACCTCACATTCTTTAACAATTTATGAAACCTTTCATTTCGTACCTGTGGCTAATTGAACCAGGCAAGGTTTATCATGTTTTACTTTGCCTAATTTGCATTCATCAACAATTTTAGGTGAAACATAGCTCCGGCAAGCACCGAGATCAATAAGTAATGAAATAGAAGCATTCAAGATCTTACCTTCTATCTCAACCATTGTAGCTTGATGATATGACTGTCGGCCATCCAATGTTGCATAGGTCCAGGGTGTTCCAACTATGTCCTCGATGTTGGTTCTTCTTGTAAGTTGTGCAAGACCCCACTGGTCTTATTCTTACAATTTCGAGCATAATGAGGCCCACTACATTTCCAGCACTTGATTTGTAGCGAGGTAGCATTGGCTCCACTTGCTACTGGTTTGTTAACATTAGAAAATGGTACATAAGGCTTCGTACTAGATCTATTAAAGTTCTTATTCACTTGAAAGCTGTTATTATGCATTCTATATGGCTGTGGGTTGGACCCATGTTTGCGGATATCAGAGAAGCTCTTAGACTTGTCTCGGTTTCGGTTCATGTCCTCCTACCTCAGTTGTACATGCTCATAACAGAGCCTAGCTTTGTGCAGCATGGTATCCAAAGTCTTAGGCATGTTGAATTCAATCCTATCCTGAAAACTAGGAGGAAGACATCCTAGGAACTGTTGGATCTTTTCCTTTTCTTCTTTGATGTATGGTACATAATGCAACAGATCTAGAAATTTGTTAATAAACGCGTCCATAGTCATGGATCCCATGTGTAGCTCGTGAAACTCTTTCACTTCCTATCAAAGAATCTTTCTGACATATATTTCTTTTGGAAAATATTTCAGAAAGTATCCCAGCGTATTTCCCACAGCTCCTCTTTATTGGTGTGTTTTAAATCCCTCCACCATCTTGTTGCCTTACCATTTAAGTTATAGATGGCAAGCTGAGCCTTCATCTCACTTGAATAATTATGAACCTGGAAATACTTACTCATGCCTAGCAGCCACTCTTCAGCCTTTTCCCCAGTGTTTACTTCACCTTCATAGGTCAAGGCTCTTATTTTTTGAAACTCCCCCTAAAGACTGTCATTGCTTCTTTGCCTATTTCTTCGGGGAGAAAGAGAGTCATCATTGGAAGGACTGTGATGATCTCCTTTCGGTGCTTCAGGGGTCCGTTCCTCTTTTTCTCCTTCTCTTGGGTTGATGGCTCATTTATGGTACGGTTATATTTTGGAACTGTTTGTGGACTGGGTAGGTTTACCCTATGGGCTGGCTCCTGTCATATTTCTTAGTAAGGCTTCATTTATAGCTTGTTTTTCTTTACTTTCATTCAGGCTGTCTTCTCTGAGACTTCACAATTCTACTTGAAGACTGTGTATAGTCTTAAAAATATCATAATTTAGCTCCACCACCAGTTCTCCTTCTGGGGTGGGGGTGTTCATTCTGCCTTGTCGACTGTTATCTCCCTCAGTGTTCATAATCTGAACTGTTCCTGTAAAAATTCTTTGTAACTGCAAAAAAATTTAATAACAGGAATTTTTTTTGTTAGAAACCAAAATTTAATATTATACTTTATTTTCTCTGCGGTGATTGCTTGGTGTGCCCATAGGTCTCTTAGTATTGAAACTGGGCTCTGATACCACTTGTAATGTCCCCAAAAATTGAAAATGATTTTTTTTATAGGCTAGTTAAAACTACCTAGACGGAACATTATTGACTTGTGGAACTATATTGTACACTTCATGTACCACTTTTTACTCGTAAGTTGTTCTTACGTTCTGTCATTTACTTTTAGTCATTCTTATTAATGTATTCTACTTATAATGTCGTACTGTTGTTCACTGCTTAATCTGATGTTTATCCATGTGTCGCATAAGTGTCGTTACTGGATTTTAATGCTTCGTCCTTTCTGCATAGTCGTACTTGTCATTTATGAAATCCTAACTTAACTTTGTTTGTGGAAACAAAGTGGGTGGAGTGGTGGGACTCATTCTCTCATGATGGTTTGAGAGGTAAAGGTGTTTACTTGTTCGTGGGATTACTTAGTTCTATGAACTAAGGAACCTATTTTACTTCGTATGCAGTTCATACTTTGCGACGGGGTTTGGTTTTAAGAGTACTGAATGTCCTTCTAAAGAACTTACTACTGGTTGACTTTGGATCTTTGCTGACTCAAAATTATAACCAGGTAAAAATACTATTCTCGTCAATTTAGCTATCACTGCTAAATTTCCTGGACACTACTTATGCTTCATTATGGTTTTGCATCTCGTCGTTTATATCTTAATATATTTTACATTGTATGTTTATCTTATTAAAAACTAATAATACACCCTATGTTTTCTTATTGCGGGTTATGATATTGGCCTAAAGAAAACCACGCCTTGATTTTATAAAGTGCACTTATTAACATGGAATATTTCATATGCCATGTTTTACTAAGCCTTTAAGCTTAGGGCAACCTTATTATGTTTAAGGCTTTGAGCCTATGGTTTACATGTTATATTTAATATGTGTGCCTTGTGGCTTGAATTATGACTAGCGCATGAGATACATGGACCATGTTCCAACAAAACCTTGCTATATAATTAAATGTTGTAATATGTTACCTTGTGATATGATTTGGGGTGGCGACATATCATATGGTTTGGGCATATGTTAAAGGGTTTAACGAATTCGCATGGTAGTGGAGACTAGCATTTGGTAACGATTGTAAACAATGGCAAAGTGGGTTTTTGGTTTTGAAGGTGGGAACCAGCTAGTGCCATTAATGCACCTTGGTTCTCATGGCAGCCCACCCTTAGGCTTGGCTCACGATGGTTTGGTTATTTCGTTGTCATTTGGGGTTTGTTCTTCTCAGTGCAGGGGTTATGGAGGCGACCTTTAGACCTGGAAGGTGAGTTTTGCTTTGGAGTTTTTGTACCTGCTAAATCATGTTGCTTTGAAGCTTGATCGTTTCCATACTTCTAATTCGTGTTTTTCGTTGGTTGGTTGCAGGTGCCGAAATGTGGTGATGAGCAGCGTGGCTCCAACTCTGTCGGGGTTTTGATTGTGAGCGAAATGCAAGGTAAGCCTTGCCAACAAGCGCAATCAGTCTGTTTGCGTTGTGTTTCGTTGTTTGATGTTGGGTTCTCTGTGGGGTTTGAATTCGCCTTCGAGCTTTGTATTGCACAGACTTGGGTTTTAAATTTAATGGTGTGAGCTTTGGCTGTGGAGCAAACTCATGTTTCTCACAGGATTTGTGTATTTAAGTTTTGGGTTATGTAAATCGTAAATGGGTTTGGGCTTTTGAGTCATGGTCTGCATCATTGCTTGCAATGGTGCCATATCCCATTGGCATGCCTGTGTGGACTTCGTTTTGGCTTTTAATGGTGACTGTGTGGAAAGATTGCGATTGGCATTACTGTTCATAATGTAAATACCCTATGTTTTATGAGATGGCCATGGTTATTTTGCTTATTGTGTGTATGGAATTTAATTGTCGTGCTAAAGGTTTATTATGATGGTTTATACATAGGCATACACCTTCGTTTATGGTCTGTGTGTTGAGTATTCATAATTGATTGTAATGGTTGACATCGTGGGGTAAGGACATGCCATAAATGGCTTGAGCCTTTCCCTTCGTGGCTGCGATAGTTTCACTATGTTTTATTACTGTTTACATTTCGTTGCTTAACTTGTGGGGTGAAATCGTTAACAAAGTTAGTCGTTATTATATTCAGACTATGTATATTTAATTTGTATGTCGTGGTCTGGGTGAATGCTACGCAGCTTCAGATGGTTGTTTACTGTTATGATTTCATGGTTTAGTATATAATGTGGATTATAAAATGCCACGGGTGCAAGCCCGCGATGGCCTTCGTCGTTGTTGGTTAGACTTTTAAATGGACTCTGTGTAATATTTGTATTGGCCGAGGTCGTGCTTACAACATTGGGCAAAACCCAGGGTCTTACGACCTCGCTATAGCGTAATGGTTTGTTATTGTTTATTTACCAGCGTTGATGTTATTTGATGTAGCCTGCATACTTCAATGTATAGCGTGGCCTTGGTAAATAAAAGCCACAAGGTTTGAATCCTACCCGTGGATAATTGTAATAAGTTGTATTTTGATTTATATAAAAGGGTCGAGCTTGTATGCCCATAGGATTCGATTCCTATCCCCATTGTAATACTTGGGTTTGTAATTTGATTTCGACATGGTTTAATACATGATACGATTTTGTGTGTATGATGTATTGTTTACTTTGTTATATGAAATGAGATTGTATGTTATGTAATTTTGTTTAAAGTTTATGCATAAATGAAATGGTTTAAATAGGACTGTGGGTTTTATATGTGAACAAAGATGTGAATCTAAGACCAAAAGGATGGTCATGACATTCTTGTTCGTTTAATTATAATGCTGTTATTAAATGGAATGATTTGCTATTTAGTTTGTTTTCAATATAGCAAACCTTGAAAGGTCTTAAATGGATTATTTATCTTGGATGTAAATGTAGAATGGTTTATAGATAGCTTTCATATTTGTTTATGTATTATGTTACATATATAATAGTTCAGTTATAGATAGTACCTTAGGTTATCTAGTTTGCATATTTATGTAGTTAAAACTTGTTTCTAGATTAATCTAATTTAACCTATAACATGTCTCTACTCACAAATGGAATAGGTGAGTATAGTTTATAAAACTAAGTGAACAATATTAACAAGTATGAAATGACCTAGTTTATACATAACCCAGTTTTATCAGTAATACTACTACAGAATTTAAACTAGGGTGTAGAACCCTTAATGAACATTAACAAATGAATTGAACTTATAGAAATAAACCAATAATTAAACCCTGGATAATTTGATATAAGAAATCCTTTACATCCTAGGGTTAATATATTTAAAATACAAACCCTAGCAATTGTAAACAGAGAAACATATACTTTAGGTTAGGAAATGCATAGTAATCATTTACCTAACATAGCTAACATGTAATCTAGGAAAGCAGAATAAACAGTCAAGGGCTTCATACCTGTAAATTGAAGCTCTGTTAATGGTTGAACCTGCACACTCAAATAACCAGCATTAACCATTCAAGACAGATATGGCCTCTATTTTTTGATGACCAAATCACTTGGGAACTAACACGTTCCACCCAACCATGACCTGGAACCGTTCTTGGTTTAAATCTGGATCCCCCCGAGTTGGACTCCAACGTGCAAGTAGCTTAGAGCTCGTAAGGTATGGTTTCCTATCATGTATATTAGTTCTGGATCAGTTCTCATTTTTCCTTCCAGGAAAATGTTCTCCAAGTATTTACTTGAGAGCAAACAGGCAGAAAAATGACTTCTCTAATGATAGATCAGAACCCCCAAGCCTTTCCTTGGCTTGAGTCTTTATAGACAGACTTTTCAGTCAAAGGGACAATTAAATCAAGAAACCTTGGTTTCTTGATTTAACCATTTTCCATTTTCTTTGGGTTAATTATTAATAATTTAACTTAGGAACTTTCTACTAGTTCCTAGTTGGACTTTCATAAAACATTATACTATTTATTAATCTTTAATAATAAATAATAATTGATGGAGTTTCTCTTCTTTCTTTCATTTATTTATATTATTAATATATTTAATTCTTTATACATACCATGTATTAAGTACATAATAACATGACACTTTGTTAACATTTGTCTTTGGAAATCATATACCATGATCCCTAGACTTAATGACACTTCTTCATAAGGTCAAGTAGGTAGATGGTTTAGGTCTACTAGGCTAGGCAACTCTAAACATCCTTGCATGTTGGATGTCCCTCGTATAACGTGGTAGCTCTTCAGTACTTTGATGAGAATACAGAAATTTAATATTTCATTTAATCACTTATAAATAAGTATGATGAGATCAATATTTTTCTCGAGTCATTTTCACTTGGAAGTTATTAAATTCTTTTCAGTAACCCTTAGCGCTTACCAGAGCCCATACTCAATGCTTTAACATGGAGTTACAATTCAGTGCAGTTCTAGAGCTCCTCGCTCAACACTAGTGCTAGGATGTACTTGTACGATACACCTAGGGATACAATGGCCAAGGATCTGATGCTCTAGAGCTTATGCTCAACATCAACATGGAAGGCTCCAGGGCTTATGCCCAACACATCCAATTATATTTTCATGTGTTCCAGAGCTTCTCGCTCAGCACAAAGGTAAGTACTCATGTGCTCCAGAGCCTCCCGTTCAACACAAATGATCAATCACTCAAGTGCTCCAGTGCTCCTCGCTCAACACAAAACATCTCATCAATCATGTGCTTCAGGGTCCACGCCCAAAACAAACAAGCATATACATATATCATCAATAATTGGCTTACACCCAATATATAAAACAAATCATCATGTTCATATGCAGTGGGGTCTTCGACCCAATCTAAAAATAAAACATCAAGATAATCATCATAATCAATAGGCACATGCCTATAAGTGTTAGGTCCAAAATTTGGGATATTACAATATTGTTTTGAGAAAAACATTATGTTAAAAGTTATTGTAAATTTTTTATGACCAAGGATGGTCAAGGATGACAGTAATTGAATATTTTATTTATTTAAATAATTAAAAGAAGACACACCTATCCAAAAAAGACTGTTGAAGATTCACGTTCACTGACCCACTAGGAGGAATGAGCAGTTGTAGAAGGCCAAATGACAACTGGCAGTAATAACATTTCACTTTCTAGCTGTTGCAGGAGGCAAAATCACTAAAATTATGGTCATGTTCCCTAAGAATAGGAACTGAGCAAGTGGTTCATTTAATTACAAAACTAACCCAAAGACCTAGGCAATCTTATAAATACCATTGAATTGAGCAGGAGGCTCACTGCATTCTATTCCAAGTGATTAGAGCCTTGTGAATTTGTTGAAAACTGAAAATTTAGGCACACAAGAGGAATTCGATGAGGGGATAACTAAAGTGAAATTGCCGAGAGCTAAGTTTGCTAGTGAGTTGCTAAGTTGCAGAGATTTATGTGTGGGCTGTTACACATCATCTTCGTCCTGGTGGTTCAATGAACATGCTCGGGGGGTCCTAAAAGCAAAGTGATTTTGGCTGCTTTTAGGAGACGGTTGGGATGAATGGTCTTCTTTGGGTGTTTTCCCCCCTTCTATAGTTACCTAGGTTCTAAGATGTTTTGTTTATTATATGTGAATTTCATTTCCTAATTGTATCTGAAGGTTTTATGAATGCTAAGGAAATATCTAAAACTGTTAATTATTTCTGAATTAGAATAAGTTAGAAAGAACTTATTTCTGCATAATATTTTGTAAAATATGCTACATGTATTTACAAAGTTAAATGGAAAACTGTAGATTCTCATAATTGTTCTGTAAAGGAAAACTTGTATATGCATACCTATAAAATTATAAACAATTTTTCTGAGTTTATTTGAAAGGATATTGACTCCTTTAAGTTTCGTCTTATTTACATTTAAGTTTATCATTGTTAAGTAAACAATGAACCATATTTTATTTAGTTTTTACCTTAAGAATAGAGTTATAATTATATTTCCTACAAATATTACCTAGTGTGGTCTAAGGCCTATTATACTTAAATTAAATCACTATTACAGCCGAAAGGCTTAAACATCCACAGAAGTTAAACTAGCATTTAAAGACTCAAACAAAACTTACACAGGAATCGAATAAAACTCCACAGGATCTCATATGGTAAAAAAATCCATAGATTCTCAACTTCACTAGTATTAAAAAGAAATCTTTATAACCTATACATTCTCTGTTGAATGACAAACCTAAAATAAGGTTGATAAAGATGACAGGTGATCATATATATATATATATATATATATATATATATATATATATAATTTTAAAGGCCTATTCATTTAAAACAAACAGTTTATAATTTTTAGCCAAGAAGCTTAAAAACAATTATATGAAATGAGCTAGGGTTTCTTTTTATAAATCATTTAAAATTACAGTAAAACTAAACCCTTGCAAAATCCACTATAGAAAATTTATTTAAACAAGTGTTATTATCGTATAGTTACAAAGGTCACCGGTTTGAAGCCTGCAAGAGGCTAATCAGTCAGAACAAGAGATTAAATATACTCGGCTTAATTAAAATACAAACAGATTTAGGCCATAGTTGGAAAATCTAACTTTTCATTGATTTCTCCAAACAGTAGCAAGACTACATAATAAACTTTCCAAACCACTAGTTTATTAAATCAAGAGTTTGAATCCCGTAAGGGAAAGTCTATACAGTGAGTATTCAACCATTTACCGAGTAGGCCATAGCTTTATCACCAGTCATAAATCTCTTATGAACTGGCCCATAATTCCATTACTAAAAAATATATAAAATTACAAGAATATTTCCAAAACTATGATGAAAACTCAATACCAGAAGTACCCAACATAACCTACGCATGCCAAACTTATCGAAATGTCTTGTATTACATAGCAAATGCTGCAGAACAACAAAGTTCAAGTGTTTTGGCCTCACGACCCTAAATTATTCTAAATTAGAAACTTACAGTAAGAAAACACTCACGAGATTATATTCAGAAAACAAATCTAAACTTCCAGATACAGAGTAAAGATCGAAAGATAGAGATGATATCTAGTTTAAGTGCCTTTACAATCTATAGAGTAATATTAATGTTTCGAAACCAAAATAACTGTGTAAATAGAACAACAAGTAGTGTAACCAAGAACATCCATCACCAGATAGAACTGAAGGTTCGAAACAGATAACATTACATCGATATATTAAACTGAAAAAACACTTGATACATCTTCTCTCACAGGCTAGCAGCCTGTTGCATTTCTTTAACAAATCTTAAACTTTAAACTTAGTGGGAAAACCCTACAGCTTCCAAAAACAAGAACTCTGCTAAACTTAGGTGTTTACCTGAAAACGATGGTTTGAGCAACACCACAACCACCATCAACCAAAAATGAGAAAGAGGGTTGTGTTTCCAGAAAAAAACACTTCCCATTCATAGTTGGTGTTCCATGCTTCCACACTATAAAGACCGTCAAGGTTTAGGGCTTAAGGTCTTACCAGGACCTTAAACACATCTTCAAACCCAGCTCTCCAAATCACACCTCGTGGGTTGATGACTCCATGCCAGTAAATACAAATGAAGGTTAAAACAAGAATTTGTGCATATATTTTACAGTAATAAACACTAACAACAAGTAAATGCTTCATGCTTCTTACCTCATGGGAAAAATGAAAGCTTCGAATCAGGTGACCCTCTGTCATTGCAAAGGCAACAACCATGGCCAAAAACACCAGAGTCCTCTTAATTGCAGAATCAAAGTTTGAGCAGAAGCGGGAGTTAGGACGACGAAAAATTGAGCGCCTTCGGCTCCTTCCACAGTAAACCTATCGCATTGACTGGAAAACCCTTGTCTTCTCGAAGGGTTAAACCCTTGTACCTTACACAACTGTCGAGCACTTTGCACATGGGCACATGTACAGTGGTTGTCCATGTGGACATGGCTGCAAACCATGCCTTTGCCACTTAGTATTTGCATTAAACCTTATGCTTTTGACCCTAAGGATTTTGATAGCAAGGTTTATACACTTTATTTATTTGTTTTATAACCTTTTGTAAAGACTAGATCTAGTACTTAGGAACTTAGTTTAGTTTGATGTTTTCTTTTATCAAAACCCTTCGAACTAGTTAGGGTCCCTTGGTGTCGATGCTTAGGGCTCTGTGATTACCAAGGCACGAGTCTAGTTGTCATAAAAACCTTGCATAGAAAACATAAAAATACATGCGTTAGTCGAAGGGCTAAGCAAAACCTTTTCACCCTCTAACCAGGTCTTCCATCTAGAACAGTAAAACAAAGTTTAAAGACTTTAAGTTTTGACAACAATCTCTTTTTGCGGAACACAAACTTTTTACAAAGCAAAATACATGACAAGACAACCACTTTTACTTGTAAACAATAATGATATAAAATCTGCATTGCATTAACCTTGCCAGAATACTAAGATCTAAGTGTAGCAGATAAATTATTGTTGATCTTTTAAAAACCCTATATGTTAATTTTTTATTTTATTTTATTATGGAGTGGGCTACCGACGCGACGCGACGATTTTTCCCGGCGGCAACCGTCGCGCCGGCGCTCCGACCACCGCCGACGACCGCTTCTCTCCGTTGCCGGCAGCCGCTTCAACCCCGTCGCCGTTCCATCAACCTCATCGCCGTTAACGTGATCGCCGGTAAGCTCCGTTAAGTGATCGACCACCTTGCTTCCGCCTTCGACGTAGCCATCAATACGCCACCAACCACATTTCAATTCAAATGACGATCCCGCTGCTCCATTGCTCTGTTTCCCTGTCGCGGCTCCATTGCTCTGTCTCCGAAGTCTGCAACATGATCCGCGACTGCTGAATCCTATCCTACTAAGTCCGTTAGTTTTCTTCAGTAATTATCATTGCTTCTTTGTTGG
>LPNX010059669.1:5529-79608 GCA_001517045.1 Pseudotsuga menziesii
TGTTTGTTTTGGAGATAAAATGTACAATTTCATTTTAGAAATAAATAATAATAATTTGAAAATTTATATTTAAACAATATAATAATTTTGGATTTATTACCTTATTTTATCACATAAATTAAATTGAAAATATATTATTTTATTTATAGTACATTTTGTAATAAAATATATAATTTTTATTAATTTATTATTGACAATATGAAATGTAATTTTGTTTTAGAAACACTTCATCATATAAATGTGACATCAATATATATCCTTCACACAGAAATTAAGACCAGCTATTCAAATATCTTCCCGCACAAGTTTTAAGAAGAGCCTTTTTGTAGCTCGTACTCTACCTTTGATTCAATAGAATACCAAGGAACTGTCTTTTTCGTCTGAAAAAAAAATCATATCAGAAGAGCCTTTCTGTAGAACAAAATGCAACACATTCCCATATTTGAAAGGACATACGATCCATCACAAAATTTATTAGGTTAGTTTTTTTATTATTAAAAACTAACATATACTTACCTTTCTCGAAAACACGTGGCATGTTGTTATTGAACAGAGAAACGACCAAACCTTGAAAACTGTGTCCAAAAACAGACCGGAGATACCTACATGGATGCACCTATGTTTGTTTTGAAAGGGAAAAAAAGAAATAGAAATAGATTGAAAGGGAAAAAAAGAAATAGAAATAGATTGAAAACATCGTATGTTTGTTTTCGAAAGAAAAAAAAAAGATGTTGAAAACATCAATATGAAATGTTGATATTATATTTATTTTCTGAATATATAAAGAGACAACTACAAGTAAGAAGATAAGGTTAAAAGTTTATATATATATAATTAATGATTTTAACATTTTGGTTAGCTTAACATTGTTTATAATGATGGTTCGCTAAAGACAATTGGAAAATAAATAAGGTTATCATTAAAAAGTGGTTATTGGATTTTTTAGAAGATAATTCTGTTAAAGGAAATTATGAAAGTGTCATATATATTTAAATGTGGTATGAAGGTCAATTATGGATGTGTTTATAAATGTAAATACCCAAACTTGGAAATATGCCACATATAGATGCATTTATGGAAAAAGGAAATGAAAATTGTTTAAAAACAATATAATGGTTGTATCTATATGTTTGTTTATGAATATCTACAATTAAATAGAAGACCACGGGGAAAGGTTTCTCTATATTTATATATAATCAAAGACTTTATTAGTATTATGTTTATAGTATATGACTTTATTGGTATCATGTTTATAGTATATGACTTTATTGGTATCATGTTTATAATCTATGACTTTATTGGTATTATGTTTATAATCAATGACTTTAGTATTATGTTTATAGTATATGACTTTATTGGTATCATGTTTATAGTATATGACTTTATTGGTATTATGTTTATAATCAATGACTTTAAAGGACAAGGTTTCACCATATCTATATATAATTAATGATTTTAAAGGATAAGGTTTATCTCTATTTGCATATAATCAATGACTTTAACATGTTGATTAGATTATAATCAGTGACTTTAACATGTTGATTAGATTATTATATAATTAGTGACTTTAACATATTTATTAGCTTAATGTTGTTTATATACGATTTGTGGTTTTTGAATATTTTTTTATACAATTAAGAAAAAGTGTTATTTAAAATTTAATATAGTATATATTTTCTAGTATTAAAAAAATGTCAATATTAAAATACGAAAGTGATTAATAAATATAAATAAATTTGATATCATTTTTTAATTAAAAAATGGAACAAGAAAAATATCAATGTAGAACAAGATGTATTATTGTCAAAATATAATTTATAACATTATATAAATGATCATACTTAAATTCATGAACAATACTTTATGTTATCATTTTGAAAGGAGAAAAAGGAAATGGAAGTTGTTAGAAAACAATATATCAAATGTTGGTATATATATGTTTGTCTGTGAAATGTTTGGTTGGTATATATATGTATGTTTGTCTTGGAATGTTTGGTTAGTATATATGTATGTTTATATGTGAAATGTTTGGTTAGCTTAGCATTGCTTACCGAGGAATACGATTGGAAAATGGATAAAATTATTTTAATAATGTGTTTTTTGAATATTCTATAAAAGGATAATTGCGTTGTTTAAGGATAGGGGAAATATGATTAGGTGAAAGTGTCATTTAAATTTAGATATGGTATATTTTGTTAGTATTAAAAAAATATGTAACATTGATATATCATAATCAATAATATAAATTTGATATCATTCGTTAATTAAGGAAAATGAAGATGAACAGTATCAACATGGAAGGAGATGTTATATATATATAATATATATTTTTTAACCCACATAAATACTCACCATAAAACAAAAATCATCATAAAATGTAAATCCAAACTCGTTAACAATATTATATATTAATCTTTTTAGATACCGTTTTAAAAAAATGAAACCTTCCCTTTTGAAAAGTCATTTATATTTACATTTTTGTTTAGGTTTAAATAAAGTTATATTTAGGATTTTAAATGTGTTTAAGTGATTAGCTCGAAGGGTTAGCTCAAGTGGTTGAGAGCTGTGAATTGTAAACAAAATGTCTTGGGGCCAAATCCCCAGGTGGCTATATATATATATATATAAGGGACTCACTTGATGTCCCCATTGGGTTAGGCTCCGTAATAAGAGCCAATAGGGTGAGGCCCCTTCCTGTGGCCCCCTTGAGAATTCGTATTGTGGATGTAACAACTCCTCCAAGGTTATGAACCACATTGAAGAAATGTGTTGAAGTGATTAAATTTGTGTTTAGTTTTAATAATAATAATAATAATCTAATTTTAAGGTACAACAAAGTTAGACACCAAATTGGTGTATGGGACCTCCTTGTTGTGGGACAAGGGCCCCCCTCCATGCAATGATTTGACTACTAAAGCCTGCATTTTTTAGAATATCAATTCTCTATTTAAATATGGTGGAAATGAAAGCATTAAGATCACTATGTTATACAAAAATTGAGACACCAAGCCCATGGAAAACAATTATAAATAACACTTTGTAGTCACCAGATAATAATAATAATAATAATAGTAGTAGTAGTAACAGTATAATATAAATTAAAAATAAAAATGGAGACATAGTCAAAGTGAACTTCTACCTCACATTGTATCCAATGAGCTATAAAAGAAGGCTATTGTATGTAAAACGTATGCTTGAATATTAGATTACATTTTTTGTTGTATTACTTTTCTATCTCATTCTATATCAAATGGTATCATAGAGGTTCAGTCTTGACTTACATATTTGCCATAATGGATTTCATTCCGTTATTCTATAGGGTTCCATGCCCATTACAAGGGTCAATTCCCTCGCCTTAATTAGAAATTACAAAGGATCCACTCTTTCCATTTACACCGATTTTTTCTTGCATTCCTAGATTTTGTTGCCAAGACTAGTAGGGGACCGGTCCTCTTCTTGATCTGACATATATAGCCAAGATAATAAGGACAAGATCCCTTACAATCTTTAAACTGGCGGCTCTCACTTTCCTACCACTATAGCTACTCTGACCACTGGGAAAATTTACGATAAGCACTTTGACATATATCAAAATCTCATGGATTCAACTATTTAACTATTTGAACATATTATTTTTTAAGATTTATGACTTAGAACAATTATGGTATGCAACAGATTATCACTTCTTGAATATTGGCTCTTAGTTCGAGCTTCTCCCTAAATATTACGGTCTTTATATTATTGTATCATGACTAATACATTCCACCATACATAATCCAACACTAGTGTACTCCTTCCTACAATGTGATACAGGCAAACTCACACCTATGACTACCTCCCCACCACTACCAACAACCAACCTATATGTACTGCTCATTAGACATACAAAATATGTGCTCCCTCATTGTTGTTCCTAGCACATAATTGACGCTATTATAAGGTAATTGGCATAACGTCAAAATTCAAAGGAAACACTACTATTTCTGCTCAAAGAAGGGAGTAAAATGAGTTTTCATTAACCTAACCAATGGGGATAGTAATAATAGTAGAATATAATATTAAAATAAAGAGGGATATGTAGTCAAAGTGAACTATTTCCTCATTTTGTCTCTATAAATACTATAAAATAGGTCTAATCTATTTAAAGTCAAATGGATTTACATCGTGGTTGTGGGATGGCGTGCTATCCTTGCCCTTATGTTCTATTCCCACAAGTCAGACATTAAAATAATAATAAGTATATTGTTGTAATGACTTTGAGCCCTATTGTTAACTTTTCCTTATGCTCTTAAGAATATAGGGTTTACCCTAGGTATCATCCTCAAAATGAGGGAAAGTGCATAGGGGTTTTCCACGAGATAATTTTCCTAGAAAAAAGTCTACTCTATGTGAAACATATGCTTGAATATTAGAATACAAGTTCTTTTTTATATAACTTTTATGCATTATTTTTATCATTATAATGAGGAGGTCTAGAAGAGTTGTTAAATTGTGAAATCAGGTAAATTTAGGTCTTATATTAATAAGGTCAGTTGGTGTTAAAAAAATATTATTCTAATCCACAACCTCTTATGGATCATAAATTTTAAAAATCCATTCATCCCAATGTGTTTCTGGGTTTAGTCCAAATTAGAAATAGATTATATCTTGGCCATGTGGTCAAAGGTGGAAGATGTAATCTCTAGTTTGATAGAGCGTGGGTTAAAACACCACAAGTGTCATAGTAAGTTACATAACACAAACATTTATTTAAGGGCTAAAAACAATAGTGGAACAATTGAACTATGTATTTTTGGCGTATCGAGTTAGGGTCCTATTGGTCGATTGTTTAAAGACCCTTATGCACCTATTACCCTAGACCTATTGGTTCCTGAAATGGTATGGATCAATACATTATGAAAAACCTTCATTTAGATTATCCCATGAAGAAAATTTCTATGGAAATAACGAGCATTGATCATGATTTTGTCGATATTCATTTGTTCTTTAAACTCAAATGTTAGAAAATTAGTTTTAATCGAACACATAAAGATTTGTAAAATCTATGAAAGATTTCAATTTCCTCTTATTAATGAATTCATTGCCATTCAAGGTAATTTTTTTTTGTCTTCCTTTATGTTTCCAATCATGCTCCAATAGTTAAGCAAAGCCCCAAAATATATGGCCCAACCCCTTTTAAGCCAATAATGGCTACTATGTAGACTATAAGTAATAGCAACCTATATTTACTCAACTTGAGAAATGTGTGCTTATAATCTAGACATGGCTCTTGACTCCATGGGATTGGATCCAACTTCAATCAACATAATAAGGTATTGTGTGTTGAATTGATCCATCTTACTCTCAGATCTATTGAACATAGAGATGGATAAAATATAAAATCAAGTGTAAAACTTGTCATTGCTTATAAAACCATAATAAGGTGAATTTACATTGATTATTTTATTATGATTTTTTTTTTAATTATTGTAGTCAAATTTATTAGAATTCCTTTTTTATTATTAAGGGTTTTTTAAGCTTTTACATTTAGTGCTTTTATTTTTCTCTCAATTTAGTTTATTAATGTTGTGTTATGTTATGTTATACGTCTTATCCATATTGAAGTGTGGAGTGCACCTTATTTTTCTCAATGCAATAATTCATCAAAATAAAAATATTTACAAAATAATAAAAACAACACACTCACAAGTCACAAAACCACCATGCAAACAACCTAAGTTTAAACCTTGTTATAAACATAATACAACTAGTAATATAATTAGGCCCATGAAAGGAAAAATGACACATCTATCTTCACATAGTGTCCAATTAATGCATGTAAGTATACCATCATGAGGCTCATTGTAATCATTATCATCTTATCTATTATATATTTCAACATATATTCTTATATATTTCCAAAAATATTACATCAATCGTAATAAATATGAATCTATTAGGCAAATGATATTGATCCGTGTGTAGAACCATCTCCCTACTGATTAAAAGACAACCATGCTGGGGGAGATGGATTAGCCTAGGGTTTCTGAATACTTTTTGCTGGAGATGCAAACTTTTGTTTTTTACTATGGATGAGGAGATCAAACTTGTGGATTACTCTGAGGACTCATTGTCATAGGATCCTATTTTATCCTCTCCAGCCGATAATAAGATCCAAGGGTTCAATCAAAGCATTGGGGTGTGTTTCAATGACTTCGAAAATGGATTGGAAAACAATTTTTGTCTTGGGTGGTACCCTGTGGTTGTTGTTTTGTCACATCAAACTCAATTGGGAGTGTACTTCAAGGGTACCAAAAATCAAGGATTAGACTTTTCAATGAGACAAAAGGCAAATCAAATGTTAGTGACAGATTCTCAACATTTGTTTGAAGCATGCGTTTCTCTCTGTTCCCTTTCTCCTTATGAAATTCTTGGTTCCTTAGCTAAAGCTTCTAGTCGAGAGTTGTGTATCCCCTTTGGTTCCTCCCTTATATTTGTGGGTGAGTGGCTTTGTTAAATTGAGTTACACATTTTACAACCTAGGGATTTATCTCAGGGTTTGAATAAGTGACACAAAGTTACATAGTCTGGTGGTGGTGGTGTCTCCTTGGTGGTAGGGGAGGATGTTGGCCTAGTATAGATTGCGAGTTGGTGGGTTGAAAATTGGTGGGAAATTTTGTTAGTTAGCAGGTTTCCATGGATACCTCAAAATTTTAGACATATAAGCAATCGGATGATGTGGTAAACTACATCCTGATTGTTCAATTATTGGCTCAAAGTTGGTTGGGGGTTATTTTTCATGGTAAGGAGGACATGGTGCAGATGTTACACCAATCTTAGTTCTGGGACAAGAATATGTTGGTGCTCAAAATGTGGCATCCTCTCTTTGATGCTTGGGAATTATTTGTCTCTTGATCTCCCATTTAATACCAATCTAGTTATGGTCGATTGAAGGTTTGAAAGTGATAAGGGACATGTTGGGTAAGTTTATTGCGATGGGAGAGAGTATTTTTAATGTTTAGCGCACTCTGTAGCTCATATTCTAGTAGAGATTGATGTCCGACAATGTATCCTTGAATTGATGTAACTAGTGGTTGGGGATAGATACTACACCCAACCTTTGGATTATATCAACATTCATTTTCATTGTCTGCATTAACATGATTATGGACATGTTTTGCATACAATGAACTAACCTTTCACAAGAAGGGTTGGAATCGTAAATGGAAAGAGGTAGCAGATGGAAACATTAATTTCCAAGTAGAATCAAACGACTCTTTGGGGGAAGAGAGGGATACTCAACTTGTGTTTGGGTTGATCGGTGTGGAGGATATGGGTAATTTTGACGACTAATGATTGTGGTGCCCTATGAAGAAGGTTGTGGCAGGGAATGTGTCAATTACATTTATTGTTGAAGATTGTTAGCAAGAACTGCAAAAGGGATCAGTGAGGAATTTTTTGGCGACTTGGACATGTCCTCAACATAGTTGGATCACTTGGAGCCTATAAGGAAAGCTGAAGAATACACCTCCGGTCACTCAGGTAAGAAATCTATTGAATCTTTTCCCCTACAATTTGTAATGACAATATATTTTCTTCTATGGGCCCTCATTTGTCTTGTGGTAGTCCTTGTCTTTCCTCTCATGATTCCAATATGGAACATGCTACTAGTCCTTTGGTGGAGGGGCACAAAGAGGGTAATTACTTAGTAGGATCATATAATGACTTTGACTCTTTTCTTCAATCCTTTTGTCCCACTGGATATAATAATAATAGGCATGCTTCCTCTTCCTGAGGTTGTGGGGGGAGGCTCTCATTTCAACAGGGTAAGTGGAAAGATTGGAACTAAATGGTTGGGTGGAGTGCCACTCTCCACTCAATGTTGTAGATCATCGAGATTGCTGTCTTCATACTGCAGCTGCAAGTAACCTTTCTTGACATATCCTAAATGAGGTAGCCTAGAAGCCTTTCTTGTATGAATATTTTACCCAGGATCCCTCTCAGTAGGGGGATATCCCTAAGCCATATAGGTATTCCATTTCGTTTTTTATAACCATGGATTTCATCATCCTGTAGGGGAAACGATTTGTGGAGGCTTCCATATTTTAGATAGGTGACTACTTGCTCCTTTACCTGATAAGTTAGCGGGTCATTTTGTTTTTAAAGGATTGCTATTTGTTTTCTTTGTGTCCATTTCATTGTAACTTGTAACACATGATTGCACTGGATTTTTGAGCCTATTGTTTACTTGAGTGCCTCCTTTTAGTGTGCTCTCCTCTTGCATGTAACACACCTAGATCTGAAAAATAAATATTTTTATTTATTTGAGAGAAACATTATGTTAAAATTATTGTAAAGTTTTTATGACCAAGTTGGTCAAGGATGGTTGTAATTGAATATTTATTTATTTTAATAATTAAATAGAAGAGACTCGTATCCAAAGAAGATTGTTGAAAGAGTGTTCACTGACCCACTAGGAGGAATGAGTAGTTGTAGAAGGCTGGTTGACAAGTGGCAACACTAGCATTTCACTTTCTAGTTGCTGTAGGAAGAAAAATCCCTAAAATTGTGGTCATGTTCCCTGAGAGGGGGAACTAAGCAGGTGGCTCATTTAATTCCAAAGTTGACCCAAAGACCTAGACAATATTATAAATATCATCAAATTGAGCAGAAGGCTCACTACATTCTATTTCCAAGTGAATGAACCTTATGACTATTGCAAACCTAAAAAGTCAAGCACACAAGGAATTTGATAAGGGGATAGCTAAAGTGGAATTGTTGAGTTAAGTCTGCTACTGAGTGCTATATTTTTTTTTTTACTGAAATGGTTAAATTTGATTAGAGACTGGCAAATGGGCTGCCAGGGCCTTTACAATTCATATCCAGTTCTACTGTACAAAACTTAATTTCCTACTTAAAAAACAGATCATAAATGTGATGTTGGTTGCTGGGGAATGCCCAAAGGAACAAGAAGACAAGTACTCTTTAACCTTAGGGGAGCGGGTGCTTTGAAATATCTCCGTTAACAATAAGTTGGCTCTTACTCAGGATAGCACTGCGGTTGGCTTCAGCATCTGCTAGATTGTTGAGACTCCTTAGAACGTGATAAGCCTTATGAGTTATAAAGTGCTTGAGCATGAGAAGGACTTTCCTATGGAGGTGGGTCAGGCTTATACCGGAAAGCATCTTCTTGGTGTGAACAGCCTTGACTATCAGCCTACAGTCTCCAAAGATAGTAAGCTTCTGAATGTTCATCTTTCTTGCTTGATTCAGACCTTGCCACAACGCAAGATACTCCGCTTGGTTATTGGATGCGTGTCCTAGGCCCCAGGCATAGGACAGGACAGGTGTGTCGGTCGGGTCTAGAATAATGCCACCACCTCCAGCTTGGCCGGGATTCCCTTTCGAGGCCCCATCAAAAAAGAGACACCATTCATTTAGGGCAGATCTCCACTTGAGGAATTCCTGTTCTTCCAGCCTGATTTCCTAGCGAGCCTTTTGAGGAGGATTGGTAGCTTTATTGCTTTGCTGATTCGCTTTGATCTCCTTAAACCAGCACTCTTCTTCAGGTGAGAGGGTAGCCTCATTTCTGAGAGTAGACTTGGTGCTTAGAGCTTCAGAGAGCATGGTTCTAGCCTTAATTGCCACTTGAGTTGGAAGCCTGCATTTCTCCTTAAAGATTATGTTGTTTCTTTCCAACCAGACTTTCTAGCAAAGGAATTTCGAGGTCCACATCCACGCTAGCTTGAGAGTGTCTTTTTTTCTTAAGTTGAAGGGGGCAAGAGAGATCTAGCTGTTGATCAGCTCCTTGATTGATCTGGGCAAACTTACAGCGTTTGAGCCTAACGTGAGATGCCAAACCTCTTTAGTGAAGTCGCAAGAAATGAATAAATGATCGATGGTTTCTTCAACTTGGTTGCACAAAGGGCACCGGGATGGCCCTGCCCAGCCTTTTCTCTTCAACTTTTCTCCTGTCAAAATGCTGTTATGAAGGATAGTCTAGATAAAAATGTCGATTTTTGGGATAGAGGCGAACTCCCATAGAGCTTTCCATGGCCCAGGGTTGGGAGGTACCCACGGCACCTCCAAAATCGCAGTGTAGCCCTCAGCTGCAGTATACTTGCCAGATCGAGTTCCCCAACTGCGTTTATCTTTAGCTCTGGCGCTGATGGGAGACTTTACTTGCAATAAATTCAGCAGAGTTTCAGCTTCCTCTTCAGCTTCAGCTTCAGCAGAGTTTCAGCAAGTTCTGTGTGTGCTTTTATCTAGTGATATTCGTCCAGTGGTTCAGTGAGTAGGCTTGGGGGTCCTAATCAAATAGTCTTGGTTGCTATAGGAGACGATTGGGTGGAACAGTCTCCTTTGGGTGTTTGTCCCCCTTCTGCACGTTATCCAGCTTCTAATTGTTTTATTAATTATTTGTGATTTAATTCTATATTTGTATTTTGTTTATGAAGCATGCTCAATATCTACAGAATTTTAATGATAATTGTTTGTATTACTCTGAAAAAGGAAGCTAAAATTACTTTCATATGATGTTATAGTCAATTTTGATGCTCATTATTCAATGATTATAGGTTAAACATTTATTCTCTTTCGTTGATTACTAGTTATATTAACATTAACCTAATTAGTATTGATTTCCCCAACGTTAGTCAACCCTCTTTATCACTTGATATTTCACGTAGTTAGTTTTATGATATTATATTTCATATTAGTACAAGATTTTTAAAGAATTTAATCTTAAAACTCCTACATAACCACTTTTAAAGTCCTAATTACAATCCCTTCAGATTTTTTATTAAAAAGATTATATATGTAAATATATATTTCAGTGTTAAATAACAGATAAAGTCTTATATTCAAAGGTTTACACATCAAGAACGAATCTCAGGAATATATTATTTCACTTCACAGTATTAGTATACTTTAAAGTAAATATTTATATAAAAACTAGTCTGTGCTAAATTCCAAATCAAGGGTTTCGAATCTGTAAACCCGATATATATATATATTATAATGTTTTACAAAAAATAAACATCCAAACATTTGAACTAAAACGAATATCAAAACCATTATATACCCTAACCTTACAACTTATATCGTGTGTGTGTGTGTGTGTGTGTGTATGAATTTCAAATATACGACAGAGTTTTGGCCTCATGACCTAAACCCTAGTTACAGTTAGGGTAAAAAAAGCTTCAAGAATAAAATAGTAAATAAACCAGGTTTAAGGATCGAATCCTATTAAGGATTGTGGTTAAGCAGAGATTACACTTCAAGGGATTTATGGCCCAACCAATTTACAAGTTTTATTTTTCAATTAAAAACAAGTACTAAATCGAGATCATCGATAGAACACAGCTCTGATTACACGTTGATGGCCATTTTAGTATTATCATCCGCATTTTTAAACATACAGAAGAAATCACAACAAGTTACACAAAATAATTATTATAAAAATAGTAGCACCCACTTAAAACTCAAATTGACTTGACAGTAGCCTCATGACCTTTCTCAAAATAAAATGAGACATAGTAATGTCCTCACAACCCAAATATTTTCTTAGCAATAGAATAATGGCTTCACGGCCTAAATATTATAAATCATATATTTTACAAGCTAAAGAGTATCCACGGCCTTGCGACCTGTTAAATAACACATATTTTCATCTAGAAACCAAGTTCGAATCCCATAGGACTCGTTATACACCTAAACAATAAAATATAACTAAAACAGAGCAACGGCCTCTTGGCTTAATAATTTATTTACGTATCTACAACATAATTTACAGAACCCTCATGGCCATTTTCAAAGAAAAACGAAATAGGGTAATGGCCTCATGGCTGTAATAGTTTTTGTAAATCAATGAAATTACATGAACTGCTAAAAAAAAACATGATACAAAAGCCCTCATGATTTTCTTCATAAGAAAAGTAAACATTACATTTGGAAGAGACAATCATAGAACTGTTCTTTACAACTTAATTCAAAACCTAAACACTGTCAATGTTCAAGCTAAACATTTGTTGCACAGTTACTTCGACGCCACGGTCGAAGAGTCTTTATAGTTGCAAAATGTAAATGCCTCATGGCTACCAAAGAGTATTTACCACTTTCATGCCAAAAGACAAATGCTGAGATGGGTTCCCAGCCCATGCCAAGAAATAACGCAGGAGTGGATCCCATCTAGATAATGCGAAGACACAACACCCATAGCCATGATGCCACAATGAGCAGAGAGTTGCATGTGTAGTTCTTACTGAAAAAGTGGGCGCTTTGCCTTCTTAAGTAGCCATGCCCTTCTACCACAGCCTTGGATGAACACCACTGCAAGACACACACCAGAGGACATTACTAAACCGTAGTTCATAAGGAAAGCAATGAATTTAGAAAAATGCAAATAAAAAACATGAATTACTTACCGCAGAAGCAACAATGGCAAATGAGTTCTTCCCAATGGTCGACGGTTGGAGTTTAAATTACACAGAGAAAACAGTTTTCAACTAGCAATTTCAAACCCTGGTTTAGATATTTTCAATGTATGGAGCATCAAGGAGCATGAAAATGGTCTAGAGCCATCACAAAACCCAAATGCTCATGTCAAGAACCAGAGCCGAGAAGCCATGGCTCTCACTGCAGAAACCAAACAATACAGCATGAAAGGGAGAAACGAGGTAAGTTAACCTTAGGGTTTAAGATTTGGCAGGTCTGCACTGCAGCTGGAAGTGACAGGACCTTCACATGATCATTTTAATGCTAACGCATTGCACTTTATTCAACCAAAAGAACCAAACTCTAATGTTTTGCAAACTTGTGATAAATGTTGAATTTTTTCACAGCCCTTTGGCTTGTGCTAGTTTAAAACCTAGGATAATGTTGTGTCTTCCCTTATACTTGTTTTTTATTTCTCCTTGTCCCTTGGGATCTTTTATAATGGCTTAGTAAGGCAAGGAATCTCCTTCATAGGGTACCTGCATTTTAAAACAAAAGGTCTATGCGTTAGCTCTCAAGTTAAGTAAGACCTTAACCCAACCCATTAGCTCATAGAGCAGTTTAACAAATAATCAAGAGCATAATTGACAAGAAAAGAAGAAATATTATGACTCGGTTTTCATAACTCGATGCCAATTTAAGTACTGTCGACATAACATTCAAAACAAGAACTAGAACATAACCAACAAAGTACATCAAACTCTAATTGACAGTAAATAAAAGTGGCGTATCATTAATCAAAATAGTGTTGTTATAACAATAAGTCGCATAATATCATTGTCACAATATGACAAGTATATATGTTATATAAATGACGATAAACACAAACTAAATATCATATGGTTTAAGGGTTTTTAAGACTAAAACAAAGTTAGAAGGGTTGTCGCAACTATGTTAAATATTGTTTACAGCTGCAATTAAGACCTTTTTTTTTTCCTGAACTTTAAATTTACTGATCATATTTTAAATTTATTTCTGTAATGAAATATAAAATTTTGTTTTGCATGAAAATGGAAGGTGTTGAAGCATCTAGTGAAAATGGATCTCATCACAATAATCCAGATTTCAAATTACAATTTTGTCATCGTTCAATAGGTTTTCTATTTATGCATATAGAATTATTTATAATGTACACTTTTTTTCACAAGTAAATGTAAAAGTTATATTATGTACAAAAATATAAGAATATGTAACTCTTTTACATTATTGTGAATATTTCAGGTTACAAATTTGTCCTCGTTCAAAAGGCCAACAATGTAACCCTTTTACATTATTGTGAAGATTTCAGGTTACAAATTTGTCCTCGCTCAAAAGGCCGAGGTTGGCAGAATGGATTTGATATTGAAACTATAATCTTGAGTATGGATTTGATATTGAAACTATACTTAATTATGAGATGAAGAGACATCCAACATTGAAATTAATCATGGGAGCTAACTAAAGCATCACGATGGTAATTTTTCTTAATCTCAAGTTGTTAAAGTTTATAGCAGATTCACTAACACATAGCTAGTTTGGATTATGTGTAGAGCATGAGATTGCTAATTAAATATAACAAGACACATTATAGATTGTAAAAAATCTTTGTATTGATTAAGTAAGATGTTAATCTTGTTCTATGGAGTTTAAGAGTAGATTTGGACATAATAACAAAGTTGACAAAATATTATGAATAGCCCATTCTACAACATTGATAGTGTGAAATAGGGTTCTCCTCCTACATGAGGATATAAGATCAATGGAGAAAAAAACTAGATTGCATGACTATTTTCAATTTTGTTGTGCACCTCTTCCTTCTCGTGCTCTTACATCTTAATTTCATCTACCAACTCATTAATGTCATCAAGATGTCACTCAACATAGTAATTAGACTCTAAAAGTGGGAATGGGAGGACTGGGTTGAACTTGTGTATCCCAAGTTCAACAATGTACAATTCCATATAGACCACCTTAGCACTCCTAGTTATTCACACCAACCCTTGCATCCCAACACCAAGGCATGCAATGCCCATGGGGGTCGATGGGTAGTGCATTTGAAGCTCTATAGCATTTGGTGTAAACAACACCACATGTGCATAACTCTTGAATTTGTGTGCCAGGTTTTAGCCCAACGTGCACTCACTCTTACATTATGTGGACATGTCCAAAACTAAAAGTGACAATCATCGCCCAAATCATTATGATATGTCAATCATCTCTATAACTAAATCCTTAGCACTATTCCTACAAGGACGCCAACCATTGACCAATACCGTTATGGAAAAACAACCATCTCCATAATCAAGTATTGACTACTTTATATAACTATTTGTGCATATGTCTTATTAACTCTCTTAAATCTTTAATTACCTAGCAAACACGATCTTACCTCACAATGCTCCTCATATCTTTGGCATACATGGTTTTTCAAGTTATCAGTCATTGTTGGTTATTTTATTATGTCTTTTTACCATGTTGACCTAATGAAAGAGCTTAAATGCTACATCTTTGTGTCAATTATGGCGTAACTAGTGTTTTAAATGTTAATAGCTGCTTATATAATTATGAAATATCTCAAACATAAATTTGTCCCATACATCACACACACTAAGTCTTTGCTATTGATAATTAGGAAGATTGGATTCTCGAATGTGTTCTATATTTTTTTCCCAATCAAATGAATCAGGGAAACAATTCGAGTACTTCCCCATGATTCATGGATGGTAAACAAGGTAAAATGATGGCCCTGATTATAGAGCCTCACCTCGAGGGGATCAAGAGAGTCGAACAGGTTACCTCCCATACTATGGGGGAGAGATCTCATGTCTAGCTCAAGACCAATCAAGCTAAACCTTGGGGTTAAAATTTTGAAGGGCACAAGGTTAGGCTTTGTTTCACTTATTGTACACGGGTCATGAGATCATTTAATATAATCTTTCTTGGTGCAACCACATATTCGACTACTACCTCAATGTAACCCATAACTCCAAAAAAAAACCCTCACAAAAAATGAAAGTTACCCATAAAAAAAAGTCCTCGTTCTTCACCAAATAAATTCAACTACTTTAAATATAAATATATTTTGTATATTAATAAATAAGACTTAACTAATTCTACCAACAAAGTATTTACCCACATAATTGTTCTTGCCCATGCATATATATTAACTTATATTCAATATAAAAATACCATATTATAATTGTTAACCAATTTCACAAACACATTACCCCAAACGATGACTATAAATATCATTTATCTTCACAATAGTTGTATCATAGTAAATATACCAACAACAACAAAAAAAAACTTAAAAATACCATATTATAATTGTTTAACCAATTTCACAAACACATTACCCCAAACGATGACTATAAATATCATTTATCTTCACAATAGTTGTATCAAAGTAAACATACGAAAAAAACTTGAAAATACCATATTATAATTGTTAACCAATTTCACAAACACATTACCCCAAACAATGATTATAAATATCATTTATCTTCACAATAGTTTTTTTTTCCACAGAAAAAAACCATATATATATATTTTTTGATATACCATATACAATCCACAAATAGACCAATAGCAAGTATTGTCCATTGTCAGTATTGCTGACCTACAGCCAAAATATTTAATACTGATTATATATCTATAATCTTAACAAAACTTTAAAAAGAGGCATAAACATCACTTTGTACACATATGTTCAATGCATCAAAGCATTTGCAAAACAGGGCATTGTCCAACCCTTAAAACAACAAAAGAAACAGAAACTTGTATCTGAAACTATTCATTTAACTGTCAAAAATTGATCCAGGATCAAAAAAGCATCCTTATCTTCATCAATCAGCTCCATCTTTTGTACCACCTATAAAAAGATTTAAAAAAAACATGACAATGGTGGAACATTCAGCTGCCCGATGCTCTGATATCTGCCAAGATCCATTTGAAACGTTAGATCCATCTTTTGCCAGTAAATCTGCACATGATTTTCTTTCTCGATAAATATGCATAAAACGCACAGTTTTAAAAAAATCTGCCAATCTGTGAACTTCAAGCAAAAATCTGCGCAAGCTGAATGTTTTGAATGCGATACTTACCAGTAGCCCAATTGATTACAAGATGCGAGTCTCCAAAAATCTACAAGTGCTTATATTTATGTTCCAAAGACAAAGTAAGAAGAAGCTTTAACCCAATAAGTTCAGCAAAATTATTAGTTCCAAAGCCCAAACCAGCTTTGAAAGTAAAATAGTGATCATCAGATATAAATAGCACTCCCCTAGCACCATATATTTTAGGATCCCCTGATGCCGAGCCATCAAAATATCCCCAAGGATATGATTTATCAATTACTTCTTCCACAACAAGTCTAATTCTGATAATCTTGTCTTGAGGGAAAGAACTCAAACAACCCAAACAGAAAGATGAGACCTAAAAAGCAGATAGAAGATAATCCTCAAAACAACTTTGATTGCGTGCTTTTGAAATGAACCATAACACAATAATAGGCAGAGATCTGATGTGTTTCACTTCTCCCTTCATACACCAATTCTTCAGACAATGACTAACTGAAGTGCCATTCCATAAATTGAATAACCCCAGTTTGGCCTCTAATTCAATCCACACTTGTCTAGTATAAGAGAAATCCACACCTAAATGTACATTAGACTCAAAATCACTTTTGCATAAATAGCATCTACCAGGCCCTTCCTTACCTTTACAGCAAATAACATCCCAGGTTAAAGCTTTATCCTTTAATATAAACCAGCAAAAAATGTTTGCTTTAAGTGGACATTTGAACTTCCATAGAACCTTCCACCACCAGGAAAGTTCCTCCACTGAAAGTCCATCATCTCCCTCAATTTTCCAAATAGAATTAATATTCTTTCTATGATTAGCAAACTTATGAAAGAAAGAGGTATTGTCATCCCCACATAAAAGCCAGGTAGCCCTACTTTTCTGTCTAGCTTCCTTCTCACGAACTAATAGGATAATTCTTCTACGGGACTCCAAATCAACAAGAGAAATCCTATCAACCTTAGTGGAGAAACCAAAACCAGGTTTGTTAAAAGAATCTGCAATCGAGCCTTCAATTTCCACTAATTCCTTGATCTCATGTACCTTTTGCTTAACAGACCAAGAAATAGAAACATCCTTGATAATTTTTAGATTAGCCACAAAATGAGACGCAGCAGAAACCAAAGGGTTATCCACATACACAATCCAGGAAGCCTTAAGTAAGTCCACAAAATCCTCATTTAGTAACCAATGGGCATTAAATTTGAAAGGAGACTGTGGTTTAGGATTATTGGATAATATCTGGAGGAAAACTGGCTGATGATCAGAATCCCCCCCACATCCCACCCATTGATGAAGATGCAAATCTAAATCCAGAAAATCAACTGATACTAGAAGTCTATCCAATCGTTTGCATATATTTTCAATTCCAACTCTTCTATTAGACCAAGTAGGAGCTAATACATGTGGAACAACATCTACAAGACCAAAAGCATCCAAATTCTCAGAGAAAAAATCTGATAAACTATCCACACGAGCCTTTACACCCCAACTTTCCGAACATCCCGAAGAGAAATTCAGATCACCCCCAAATATCAGTCTAGTAGTTTTAAGACATTCCAAAGAGAGGAGATTGTTCCAGAACCTAACCTTATCCAGATAGGGCCCATAAATATTCATAAAACAAAAGACCTCCTTCATTTCAATAGAATAAAAGGATGTAAATAAACCAGAATCCACTTCCCACGCACTTAACAGATGAAAATGTCTAATCCTCCAGCCTAATAACAACCCTCTAGACTTCCCTTTAGCATCCAAGGAAATAAAAACCCAACCAGAAAGCAATGATTCCATCTCACCAGCCAAACTGATCCCATCCCCCATAATTTCTTGTAAAAATAAGACATCGATAAACTGATCTTCCACCAACCTGCGAGCAGCTAGTTTTTTAGGTAAACTAGCTAAACCCCGACAATTAAGAGTTGTCACAATCATGGTGAAAACCTAGAAAGGGCAGCCACTGCTCTAAGTGCCCCGGTTTGGAGTTCCAAAGAAACATTAGGATCCTTCTCATGTACATAAACCCTAGGGTATCCTCCCATCAAAACTCCAGTATGTGCCTTATTCATAACCCCGGTTTCAACGATTTTTGAACAGGATCTGAGAAAATACCCCTTATCTTTAAACAAAAAATATTTCACAGGTGATACAAATCCTAATCCACCTAAAGAAGAAGAATCCGAACTCATGGAAACTTTTGAATGAACCTCCATCAGAGGCTCAAAGGATTTTAATTCTTTAAACGCAAGGAAAGTGAAATTATCATTAATAAAAGGCTCATCCAAAACAATAGGTTTAAGAACTTCTAGAGTTTAAACCTGATCTTCAATATTCAAACCCAAAAAACCTATAGGTAAAAGATCATCCACATGATATAACTGATGATTAGTTATAACCTCATCTGAAACCAAATTATGTACTTTATTCTGTACATCAGGTGTTAAACTAGGTTCACAATGAATTCTGGGACCACCCTCCTGAGAATCTACCCCAAATTTACCCAAACCCTCCTCTGGAAGACAGCCATCCGATCCCACAGATTTCTTCAACCACCAAACAGATTTTACCGCCCCACCCGATTTATGATGAAAAGAAAGACTACAATCAGAGGCTAAATGCCCATGTCTATGACACCTAAGACATTTAAAAGGAACCCCAACATAGTCCAGAGGCTGTTTAAATCTTATATTACCCTTTGATATCATCAAATCAGCCACCAACCCTTTACTGATATCAAGAAGAACTAAAATTTTACACAGACAATAGACATCGAAATGAAGAAAGGATAGATCGGCTTCAAGAAATGTTCCCAAAGAATTCCCAACCAATTTAAAGAAATCAAGGGACCAGAACTCAAAAGGGAGATTTGGCATTTTAAACCAAATTGGAAGAATATCATACCTTTCAGAGCGTGGGTCAAATAAAGGGGTCCATCACTTCAAAAGGATTCTAGTTCCCTCCCATCTCCAAGAGCCAGAAAGGATTAAATCTGAATCCACAGCTTCATGGAATTTGAAGGAAATCCACCCCCATGGTAGAGAAAAAACCTCCGAACCAAGAGGAATAATATTCAGCCAAGTATCATTTACCCATTTCTTTAAACCCGTCGAACAAAACTTTCTCCCTCCGAAACGCCCAACAAGAGTATGTGCATTTGTCAAAATGATTTCATTCATTTTAATATCTTCTCCCACCACTAATAGCACCAGATTCACAGCATTTTTAATAACCTTAGCAAATCTCTGCCCACCAGTTCCAGGAACAAACCTCTCGTTTTTGTCCGAGGAAGCCACAAGAGAAACCACAGTACCCACCAATGAGTTCACAATCTTCGAATGATGAATTTTAACCTCTCCAGAAGCTAGCGGAACCTCCTATTCCATAGGTTTATCAAATCTATCCACCCACGAATCCAATATAATGCCAACACCACTCACCATCCCAGCCGAGTATAAACCGCATTCATCACCCACAGAATCAACACACCACTCAAAATGCTCATCCCCTAGAGGAACAGCAGTCTGTTCATTTACCTTATCAGACAAATCCACACCATTTCCCTTTCATCCCACAGGAAAATTCACACCATACTGTTCGTCAAAATCTTCATCGGAGGAGAAATCCTCTCTGCATAATGGCAATACATTTGACGAAAAACATACCAAACTTGAAGGCTTGATATCC
Source organism: Pseudotsuga menziesii (assembly GCA_001517045.1). NCBI lineage: Eukaryota > Viridiplantae > Streptophyta > Pinopsida > Pinales > Pinaceae > Pseudotsuga > Pseudotsuga menziesii. The sequence continues at coordinate 25,747 of LPNX010059669.1, forward strand.
TGCTGAGCTTTGGGAGGAGTGCGTTCCAGCGCTTTCATGTCCCGAAGAGACATGAGTATCAACATGGCGCAACAGAAAGAATAAGGTGTGGAAAAGAATAAAGATCGGTTTAAATGCACATATCCGTCACACAATATACAATGTACTTGATACCAAATTGGCCAAAACTCCAAAAAACTGCCAAATCAAAAAACAAAAGCCAGTCTCACCAAAGCCAAAAAACACTAAGCCACTGTAATAAACCCAAGGCAATCCACTAAATAATACCTCGCATCAAAAAGGATGAACTAACATTACACCAAATCCAAGGAGATCTGTCATAAATCTGTCAGCAATTAAAAGAATATGCTCAAACACTTTAGGATGAACTAATATTACACCAAATCCAAGGAGATCTGTCACAAATCTTCACAATAGTTGTATCATAGTAAATATACTGAAAAAAACTTGTCGTATATTCTTCCAAAAAAAGCTTGTTATATCATGTCCTTATGGTTGTCAAAGAATATTTCTCTAAATATTTTAGACAACAAATGGAGGCTCACAATAGATTGATAACTACTTTTGTGGTGGCACGGTAAGTTGTCCAAACTCTTTAAGTGGATGAGTATGATGGATGAATTTTAAGTCAAGGTGAATATTTTATGCATCAAACATGGAAATTGATGTACTACTAGCAATTGCTTCCAAAAGGTGCAATAAAACGTCGAAAGGAAAAAAAATGGAAGAAAAGTAGATATGATGAAGTGGAAAAGAGAGTGGTATTTTTCTTTGCTAATTATTATTGAAATAGGTTGGGATTTATCCCATGATGATCTTCCACCCAAAGTCACACAAAGTGATGCCTATTTGTTTATGCCTGAGACCAAAGCAACCTTGTTTGTTGTATCATGAACTCTCAATTATGCATTCATAGTGTTTTTTGGGATGGTTTAAACATATGGGCACTTTGGTAGATGGGCCACCCAATTTTAAGCTTTGCTAGTACTTTGTGGATGCTCAAGTGGACACTCAAATGCTCTACAAGCTCAAATGTTTCGCCTTCCTCCATTAGTTTGCATCAAAGAGGTTATGTACTCCAAAACCATTCAATTTCATGGGGCCCTAGAATAGTTGGGAGTTTCTGAGGTATGTTTTCATTTTAACAAGAATGTACCCATTCTCGTTTAAATGAAAGTGCCAAGAAAATTGACATATATTCAAATATTCTTGAGCATTGGTCCCCTCCCCTGGTCGGCATCTTCAAGCTTAACTTTGATGGAGCCTCTAAAGGCAATCCGAGTATATCAGGCTTTAGGGGAGCCATTCGCAACAATGAAGGTCAAATATTGCACATCTTATTCAATGGTATGGGCTTCAACACTAACAATGCTACCTAGATTGAAGGCCTCATTGAAGGGATCGCCCTGGCTAAGAAACTGCACTTTCTTCCTATCATTACGGAGGGAGACTCACAAGTAATCCTTGCACTGGCCACCAAAAATCAAAATGGCGTGAAGGTGTCCAAAATCTCCACCAATTGGAGAATGGAGCACAACATTAGTAGACTCGGCAAAAGCCAAGAAACTTTCCGTTCGATCACCTTCCACCATGTCAGGTGAAAAGCCAACTCTCTTGCTGACTCCTTGGAGAATTAAGGGGTTAAGTGTGACCTTCCTCTCTATGCAGGAAAGCTTGGAGCACCCTTCCTGATCATCTTAACTCCGCTTTGCAACATTCTTGCTTCTCAAGACCTCCTGTCCTTGGATGCAAGTGTTTTCCCTATCCGTTCGACACCTGGAAGCAAGTGTTATCCACCTAACGCAAAACAGAGAATTCAACTCGACCCTTGTCAAGCAAAAAACCTGCATTTATTGGATGCGTCTCCCGACCAGGTACCACCTAGTAGCTTGTACTTTGATCAAGCACCAGCTAGTGGTGTACACCCATCATCTGGTTCTGGCATGTGTGCCCGATCGTCCCCAAGCCAGCTAGATACGCAGGTTTTAATGGCCAAGCATACACGCAATCTTGATTTTATCGTGAGACATAATGTGGAGGAGGTTAGGCTCTCTGAATATTCGGGAAGCGATCCCTCACATGGCCCGGCCTTCAATGCGATCCATCTTGGTGATTAGATCGGGTTTTCTGATACGACGGGTGAAGTACCGTCTCATTCAAGTCGTCAACTACATGGTGCAGTCCCTGCATGTGATGATCCTGCCGCACTCTTTGAATATGTTTGAAATAGTGACCCTTTTGGCCTCCCTCGGCATTTTCTCTCCTTTGAAGACAAGTTTGGCTCTAGTTTCGCTCTAGTATCTGTTGGTCTCTGTGTGCCACAATACTTCGTCGTGACACAATGACTCGACCGAGGGGAACCCCACTCAGGGGAGGTCGACATGGATCGATTCACAAGGCTGAGCACCTTAGGAAGGCTAAGGTTGTTAACAATGGGTATGATAACTCAGTCTCGCCCCCGGTTCACACTCTTATTGAAGACCGAGAATCTGTACAGGTAGCAGATTTTGATCTAGCTACGGGTAATTATGGAAATCGGATAAAATTCTATTAGTTAGTGAAGAACATGCTCCGTAACATGGTGGAAGAGGTTTTGGCTAACTAGTCTGCAACTACTTCTTCCATTCTGGATGTCAGGGGCCTCTTGGTACATCTGGACACTAAACTAGCCAGCCTCGACGCTAGTCTAGCCGGCGGAAGATACCCGCTAGAAAGGTGCTCCTCAAATATCAAGCACCTTGCTCCGAGATTCTCTAGACCCGATGTGGTTAGCACTGCGACCTCCTTCCCGGCTAGGACTGCAACTGTTACTCCTCCAGGTGCCCCTCTCCCTGAGCCTACAGTGCCCTCCACCCTTGCAGATTTGTTTGCCAAAGTGATAGGAATCTCGAAGGCTTGTCAAATTCAACCTCTCGGCCGATCCTGCATGACTCAGGAGCTTCCTTGAGCCAACCCATGCTACTCTCCAACTTTTCAATGCCCTCCACCATTGATCTTTTGCAGTTCAAAATGGTCCATTCGTCCAATGAGGAGGTGGCCATGTGCAACAAATCAGAGCCTATGTCGCCCAAACTCCCTCCTCAAACTTGGGAGGATGATTTCTTTGGAAGTTGTCCCATTGTTGAAGACAAACCCAGTCCCAACAAAGATGAAGTGCCTGCTCCAGGTGACCGCCTCGAGTCCTTTCCTCTCTGAAAAGGTTAAATTTTTTGGGCTGAAATCTTATGTTTTCTTGCTCAGATATAATACTTGGTGCAAATTGTAATTACTGCAGTGCAGTCCAATTGGTGGATAATGATCAATTGTTTTCATGTTAATATGATGCCCAATATTTTTGGATGCCGAGTTCATGGTTACACCAACCCAGACTGCCTAAGTCGACATCATGCTCTGTAACTATTTTTGTACTTATAATATAACTTTACGAACAACTTACAAAAAGCAATATAAAATAGAGAATGTTAAGAAGACATACCATTGATATTATTAATAATGAAGTGAGGGTAAATAGAAAGATTTGTCACACCAAAAATTAATAAAGATTTTAGTGTAAACAATGTCTTATAAAACCTTTTTGCTTTTTTTATTTATGCATAATTAGATTTTAGTTTAAACAATGTCTTATAAACCCTTTTTGCTTTTTTATTTATGCATATAGAATTATTTATAATGTACACTTTTTATTTTCACAAGTAAATGTAAAAGTTACATTATGTACACATATACGAATATGTAACCCTTTTACATTATTGTGAAGATTTCAAATTACAAATTTGTCATCGTTTAATAGGTTTTCTATTTGTATATAGAATTATTTATAATGTACACTTTTTTTCACAAGTAAATGTAAAAGTTATATTATGTACAAAAATATAAGAATATGTAACCCTTTTACATTATTGTGAAGATTTCAGGTTACAAATTTGTCCTCGTTCAAAAGGCCGAGGTTGGCAGAATGGATTTGATATTGAAACTATAATCTTGAGTTTTTACTTAATTATGAGATGAAGACACATCCAACATTGAAATTAATCATGGGAGCTAACCAAAGCATCGCGATGGTAAAAAAATTTTAAGTTGTTAAAGTTTATAGTGGATTCACTCACATGGCGAGTTTGGATTGTGTGTAGAGCATGAGATTGCTAATTAAATATATTAAGATACATAATAATGTTGTAAGATTGTAAAATATCTTTGTATTGATTAAGTAAGATGTTAATCTTGTTCTATGGAGTTTAAGAGTAAATTTGGACATAATAATAAAGTTGACAAAATATTATGAATAGCCCATTCTACAACATTGATAGTGTGAAATAGGGTTCTCCTCCTACATGAGGATATAGGATCAATGGAGGAAAAAACTAGATTGCATGACTATTTTCAATTTTGTTGTGCACCTCTTCCTTCTCGTGCTCTTACATCTTAATTTCATCTACCAACTTATTAATGTCATCAAGATTTCACTCAACATAGTAATTAGACTCTAAAAGTGGGAATGGGAGGATTGGGTTGAACTTGTGTATCCCAAGTTCAAGAATGTACAATTCCATATACACCACCTTAGCACTCCTAGTTATTCACACCAACCCTTGCATCCCAACACCAAGGCATGCAATGCCCATGGGGGTCGAGGGGTAGTGCATTTGAAGCTCTGTAGCATTTGGTGTAAACAATACCACAGGTGCATAACTCTTGAACTTGTTTGCCAAGTTTTAGCCCAACTTGCACTCACTCTTACATTATGTGGACATGTCCAAAACTAAAAGTGGCAATCATCGCCCAAATCATTATGATATGTCAGTCATCTCTATAACTAAGCCTTAGCACTATTCCTACAAGGACGCTAACCATTGACCAAGACCGTTATGGAAAAACAACCATCTCCATAATCAAGTATTGACTACTTTATATAACTATTTGTGTATATGTCTTATTAACTCTCTTAAATCTTTAATTACCTAGCAAACACGATCTTACCTCACAATGCTCCTCGTATCTTTGGCATACATGGTTTTTCAAGTTATCAGTCATTGTTAGTTATATTATCATGCCTTTTTACCATTTTGATCTAATGAAAGAGCTTTAATGCTACATCTTTGTGTCAATTATGGCATAACTAGTGTTTTAAATGTTAATAGCCGCTTATATAAATATGAAATCTCCCGAACATAATTTTTTCCCATACACCACACACACTAAGTCTTTGCTATAGATAATTAGGAAGATTGGGTTCTCGAATGTGTTCTTTATTTTTTTCCCAATCAAATGAATCGGGGAAACAATTTGAGTACTTCCCCATGATTCATGGATGGTAAACAAGGTAAACCGATGGCCCTAATTACAGAGCCTAACCTCGAGGGGATCAAGAGAGTCGAACCTGTAACCTCCCCTACTATGGGTGAGAGATCTCATGTCTGGCTCAAGACCAATCAAGCTAAACCTTTGGGCTAAAATTTTGAAGGACACGTGGTTACGCTTTGTTTCACTTATTGTACACGGGTCATGAGATCATTTAATATAATCTTTCTTGGTGCAACCACACATTCGACTACTACCTCAATGTAACCCATAACTCCAAAAAAAGCCCTCATAAAAAATGAAAATTACCCTTAAAAAAAACTCCTCATTCTTCACCAATTAGATTCAACTACTTTAAATATAAATATATTTTATATATTAATAAATAAGACTTAACTAATTCTACCAACAAAGTATTTACCCACATAATTGTTCTTGCCCCGTGCATATATATTAACTTATATTCCATATAAAAATACCATATTGTTAACCAATTTCACAAATACATTACCTCAAACGATGACTATAAATATCATTTATCTTCACAATAGTTGTATCATATTAAATATAGCGAAAAAAACTTCTTGTATATTCTTCCAGAAAAAGCTTGTTATATCACGTCCTTATGGTGGTCAAAGAATATTTCTTTAAAGATTTTAGACAACAAATGGAGATTCACAATAGATTGATTGATAACTAGTTTTGGTAAGTTGTCCAAACTCTTAAGTGGATGAGTATGATGGAAGAATTTTAAGTCAATATTTTATCAAGGTGAATATTTCTAGGTAAATAACCAAACATTGGATGAATTTTAAGTCAATATTGGATGAGTATGATGCATGTAAATACCCAAACATGGAAATTGATGTGCTAATATGTACCCACATGGATGCACCTATGTTTGTTTTGAAAGGGGAAAAAAAGGAAATGAAAGATGTTTTTTCAACATCGTATGTTTGTTTTGAAAGAAAGAAAAAAAAAAAATGTTGAGATTATATTTTTTTGTATGAATATATAAAGAAACAAATATAAGACATAAAGATAAGGTTAAATGGTTTTTTTATGAATATAATTAATGATTTTAATATTTTGGTTAGCTTAACATTGCTTATAATGATGGTTAGCTAAAGACAATTGCAAAAATGAATAAGGTTATCATTAAAAAGTGGTTATGGGATATTTTTTTGAACATAATTATGTTAGAGGAAATTATGAAAGTGTCATATATATATTTAAATATGGTATGAAGGTCAATTATGGATATGTTTATAAATATAAATACCCAAACTTGGAAATATGCTATATATGGATGCATTTATGGAAAAAGGAAATGAAAATGGTTTAAAAACAATATAATGGTTGTATCTATCTTATAGAAGATCAAGTGGAAAGGTTTCTCTATATCAATATATAATCAATGACTTTATTAGAATTATGTTTATAATGAATGGTTTTATTAGTATTTTAAATAGTCTATGACTTTATTGGTATTATGTTTATAATCATTGACTTTATAATCATTAACTTTATAATCATTAATCATTAATCATTGACTTTATAATCATTAATCATTAACTTTATAATCATTAACTTTATAATCATTAATCATTAACTTTATAATCATTGACTTTATAATCATTAATCATTGACTTTATAATCATTAACTTTATAATCATTAATCATTAACTTTATAATCATTGACTTTATAATCATTAATCATTGACTTTATAATCATTGACTTTATAATCATTAATCATTAACTTTATAATCATTAACTTTATAATCATTAATCATTAACTTTATAATCATTGACTTTATAATCATTAATCATTGACTTTATAATCATTAACTTTATTAGTATTATGTTTATAATCATTGACTTTAAAGGACAAGGTTTCACTATATCTATATATAATTAATGACTTTAAAAGATAAGGTTTGTTTATATTTACATATAATCAATGACTTTAACATGTTGGTTAGTTTATTATATAATTAGTGACTTTAACATATTTATTAGCTTAGTGTTGTTTGTAATGATCGTTAGTGAAGGACTTTTGTAAAACATATAAGAATTGTGGTTTTTGAATATTTTTTTATACAATTAAGAAAAAAATGTTATTTAAAATTTAATATAGTATATATTTTTTAGTATTAAAATAATTGTCAATATTAAGATATAAAAGAAATTAATAAATATATATAAATTTAATATCATTTTCTAATTAAAAAAAAGGAACAAGAAAAATATCAATGTAAAACAAAATGCATTATTGTCAAAATATAATTTATAACATCATATAAATGATCATCCTAGAATAAAAATCGCCATAAACTATTCGAGTAAATCCATGAACAATATTTTATGTTATTTGAAAGGAGAATATATATATATATATATATATATATATATATATATATATATATAATGTTTGGCTAGTATATATGTATGTTTGTCTTAAAATGTTTGGTTAGTATATATGTATGTTTGTATGTGAAATGTTTGGTTAGCCTAGCATTGCTTGCCAAGGAATACGATTGGAAAATGGATAAAGTTATTTTAATAATGTGTTTTTTGAATATTCTATGAAAGGATAATTGTGTTGTTTAAGGATAGAGGAAATATGATTAAGTGAAAGTGTCATTTAAATTTAGATATAGTATATTTTGTTAGTATTAAAAAATATGTAACATTGATATATCATAATTTGATATCATTCGTTAATTAAGGAAAATGAAGATGAAAAGTATCAACGTGGAAGGAGATGTTATATTAATAAAATATATTTTTTAACATCACATAAATACTCACTATAAAACAAAAATCATCATAAAATGTAAATGCAAACTCGTCAACAATATTTTATATTAATCTTTTTATATACCGCTTTTAGACAATGAAACCTTCCCTTTTGAAAAGTCATTTATATTTACATTTTTGTTTATGTTTAAATAAAGTCGTATTTAGGATTTTAAATGTGTTTAAGTGATTAGCTAGAAGGGTTAGCTCAAGTGGTTGAGAGTTGTGAATTGTAAACAAAATGTCTCAAGGCCAAATCCCTGGGTGGCTATATATATATATATATATATATATAAGGGAATCACTTGATGGCCCCATTGGGTTAGGTTCCGTAATAAGAGCCAATAGGGTGAGGCCCCTTCAGGTGGCCCCCTTGAGAATTCTTACTATGGATGTAGCAACTCCTCTAGGGTTATGAACCACATTGAAGAAATGTGTTTAAGTGATTAATTTTGTGTTTATTTTTAATAATAATAATAATCTAATTTTGAGGTCACAACAAAGTTAGACACCAAATTGGTGCATGGGACCTCCTTGTTGTGGGACAAGGGCCACCCTTTGCACAATGATTTGACTACTAAAGTCTGCAATTTTTTAGAATATCAATTCTCTATTTGAATATGGTGGAAATGAAAGCATTAAGGTCACTATGTGGTACAAAGATTGAGACACCAAGAATTGGAGGATAATTATTAATAACACTTTGTAGTCAATGGATAATAATAATAGTAGTATAATATAAAATAAAAATAAATAGGGAGGCATAATCAAAGTGAAATTCTACCTCACTTTGTATCCAACGAGCTATAAAAAGAAGGTTATTGTATGTAAAAATATGCTTGAATATTATAATACATTTTTTGTTATATTACTTTTCTATCCCATTCCATATCAAATGGTATCACAGAGGTTCGGTCTTGAATTACATATTTGCCATAATGGATTCATTTTGTTATTCTATAGGGTTCCATGCTCATTACAAGGGTCAATTCCCTCGCCTCAATTAGCAATTACAAAGGATCCACTCTCTCCACTTACACCGATTTTTTCTTGCATTCCTAGATTTTGTAGCCAATACTAGTAGGGGACTGGTCCTCTTCTTGATTTGACATCTGTAGCCAAGATAACAAGGATAAGATCCCTTACAATATTTAAACTGCCGCCTCTCACTTTCCTACCACTATAACTACTCTAACCACTGGGAAAATTTACGATAAGCACTTTGACATATATCAAAAGCTAGTGGATTCAACTATTTAACTATTTGAACATATTATTTTTGAAGATTTATGACCATTATGACTCCTTCGCCTAGAACAATTGTGGGATGCAACACATTATCACTTCTTGAATATTGGCTCTTAGTTCGAGCTTCTCCCTAAATATTATGGTCTTTATAGTATCATGACTAATACATTCCACCATACATAATCCAACAATAGTGTACTCCTTCCTACAATGTGATACAAGCAAACTCACACCTATGACTACCTCCCCGCCACTACCAACAACCAAACTATTTGTACTGCTCATTAGACATACAAAATATGTGCTCCCTCATTGTTGTTCCTAGCACATAATTGACACTATTATAAGTTAATTGGAATAACATCAAAATTCAAAGGAAACACTACTACTTCTGCTCAAATAAGGGAATAAAATGAGTTTTCATTAACCTAACCCATGGGGATAGTAATAATAGTAGAATATAATATTTAAATAAAGAGGGAGATGTAGTCAAAGTGAACTATTTCCTCATTTTGTCTCTAGAAATACTATAAAAATAGGTCTACTATATGTAAAGTCAAATGGATTTACATCGTGGTTGTGGGATGACGTGTTATCATCGCCCCCATGTTATATTCCTACAAGTCACACGTTGAGATAATAATAAGTATATTGTTGTAATGACTTTGATCCCTATTGTTAACTTTGCCTTATGCCTGAAGAATATAGGGTTTACCCTAGGTATCATCCTCAAAATGAGGGAAAGTGCGTGGGGGTTTTCCACGAGATAATTTACCTAGGAAAAAGTCTACTCTATGTAGACTATAAGTAATAGCAACATATATTTACTCAACTTGAGAAATGTGTGCTTATAATCTATACATGGCTCTCGACTCCATGGGATTGGATCCAACTTCAATCAACATAATAAGGTATTGTGTGGTGCATTGAGCCATCTTTCTCTCAGATCTATTGAACATAGAGATGGATAAAATATAAACTCAAGTGTAAAACTTGTCATTAATTATAAAACCATGATATGGTGAAATTACATTGATTATTTTATTATGATTTTTTTTTGAATTATTCTAGTCAAATTTTTTAGTATTCCTTTTTTATTATTAAGGTTTTTTTAAGCTTTTACATTTAGCACTTTGATTTTTCTTTCAGTTTAGTTTATTAATGTTGTTTTATGTTATACGTCTTATCCATATTGAAGTGTAGAGTGCACCTTATTTTTCTCAATGCAATAATTCATCAAAATAAAAATATTTACAAAATAATAAAAACAACACACTCACAAGTCACAACACCACCATGCAAACAACCTAAGTTTAAACCTTGGTATAAACATAATACTACTGGTAATATAATTAGGCTTAAGAAAGGAAAAAGGGCACATCTCTCTTCACACGGTGTGAAGTTAATGCATGTAAGTATACCATCATGAGGCTCATTGCAATCATTATCATCTTATTAATTATATATTTCAACATAAATTCTTATATATTTCCAAAAATATTACATCAATTGTAAAAAATATGAATCTATTAGGTAAATGATATTGATCTATGTGTAGAACCATCTCCTTACTGATTAAAAGACAACCATGCTGGGGGAGATGGATTAGCCGAGGGTCTCTGAATACTTTTCCCTGGAGATGCAAACTTGTGTTTTTTACTATGGATGAGGAGATCAAACTTGTGGATTACTCTGAGGACTCATTGTGATAGAATCTTATTTTATCCTCTACACTCGACAATAAGATCCAAGGGTTCAATCAAAGCATTGGGGTAGGGTTCAATGACTTCAGAAATGGATTGGAAAACAATTTTTCTCTCAGGTGGTACCCTGCGGTTGTTGTTTTGTCACGTCAAGCTCAATTGGGAGTGTGCTTCAAGGGTATGAAAAATCAAGGGTTAGACTTTTCAATGAGACAAAAGGAAGATCTGATGTTAGTGATAGATTCTCAACCTTTGTTTGAAGCATGTGTTTATCTGTGTTCCCTTTCTCCTTATGAAATTCTTGGTTCCTTAGCTAAAGATTCTAGTCGAGAGTTGTGTAGCCCCTTTGGTTCCTTCCTTAGATTTGTGGGTGTGTGTCTTTGTCAAATTGAGTTACACAATTTACAACCTAGGGGTTTATCTCAGGGTTTGAATAAGTGACACAAAGTTACCTAGTCTGGTGGTAGTGGTGTCTCCTTGGTGGTAGGGGAGGATGTTAGCTTAGTATAGATTGCCGAGTTGGTGGGTTGAAATTTGGTGGGAAAGTTTGTTGGTTAGCAGGTTTCCATGGATACCTTGGAATTTTAGACATATAAGCAATGGGATATTGTGGTAAGCTACATCCTAATTTTTCGATTATTGGCTCAAAGTTGGTTGGGGATTATTTTTCATGGTAAGGAGGACATGGTGTGTATATTACACTAGTCTTGGTTCCGGGACAAGAATATGTTGGTGCTCAAAATGTGGCATCCTCTCTTTGATGCCTAGGAATTATTTGTCTCTCGATATCCCATTTAATACCAATCTAGTTACGGTCGATTGAAGGTTTGAAAGCAATAAGGGACATGTTGGGTAAGTTTATTGCGATGGGAGAGAGTATTTTTTAGGTTTAGCACACTTTATAGCTCGTATTCTAGTAGAGATAGATGTCCAACAAGGTATCTTTAAATCGATGTAATTAGTGGTTGGGGATAGATACTACACCCAACCTTTGGATTATAACTTTCCTTTTCGTTGTCCACATTAACATGATTATGGACATGTTTTCCATACAATGAACTAACCTTTCACAATAAGGGTTGGAATCCTAAATGGAAAGAGTTAGCAGATGGAAACACTAATTTCCAAGTGGAATCGAATGACTCTTTGGGGGAAGAGAGGGATACTCAACTTGTGTTTGGGTTGATTGGTGTGGAGGATATGGGTAAGTTTGACGACTAATGATTGGGGTGCCCTATGAAGGAGTTGGTGGCAGGGGATGTGTTAATTGCATTTATTGTTGAATATTTTTAGCAAGAACTACAAAAGGGATCAGTGGGGAATTTTTTGGTGACCTGGACATGTCCTCAACTTAGTTGGATCACTTGGAGGCTATATGGAAAGCTGAACAATCCACCTCCAGTCACTCAGGTAAGAAATCTATTGATTCTTTTCCCCTACAATTTGTGATGACAATATATTTTCTTCTATGGACCCTCATTTGTCTTGTGGTAGTACTTGTCCTTCCTCTCATGACTCCAATATGGAACATGCTACTATTTCTTTGGTGGAGGGGCACAAAGAGGGTAATTACTTAGTAGGATCGTCTATTGACTTTGACTCTTCTCTTCAATCATTTTGTCCCATTATCTATAATAATAATAGGCATGGTTCCTCTTCCTGAGGGTGTGGTCCTTTCTATTTGAGATGAAGGCCACACCCTTAGGATACAGGGGCCTTTAGGGGGACAGAGTTGGACCTTTCAAAAGAGTTTGCGAACCCTAAGGTGGGGAGTAAGTCTGCACTTAAGCATTCCCAAGAAAAACTGGATAGGGAAGTAGGGAAGGGTAGAAATAATATGATATCTAGGGTACTTAGTGTTAACACTAAAAAAAAATCCACTTTGCTCATCTACTAGCCACTCCAAATCCTTACATCATGACCACTTTCCATTTCCACCACTTTTACCTTCACATGTCTAAAATACCAAAGTTGAAAATTAAATTGGATCCTAATTAATATTTTGGATATTTCCTCTTTCTATAGAAGAGGGAAATTGACATATTCCTTAAAAATGACCAAAAGAAAATTCTAAAAATATAGGAAAATTCACCAAAATTTTAAAAAAGAAGTGGGAAAAGGAAGATTCCCCAAAAATAAAAAAGAAGAAGGAAAACCCTAATACCAATCCAAATACCATTGGACACCAAATACCATGGGCCACCAATACCATGGGCCACCAAATAACAAGCGCCACCAAAACCATAAGCCATTTTCCCTATATATTGAATGTGAAGGTCGCTAATTTCATACATTTTTCTCCATACATTTCCTATATTGTTACTATGCCAAAATTTCCATTGAAACACTGAATCCCCTTTTGTGTATTCTAGTTTCACCTTCTTTGGAGACTTTGCACCTCGTGACGTGTAGTTGGAGAACATTGGGCTATTCAAAGACTAGGAGCATTCTATTTCAAAGGGCTACAAGGGCCCCTTTCCATTGTTATTCCAAGGTATTCCTTGGTCCATTATAAAGCTCATTTTTATATAATACGAAAATAATTATTTCATTTTTCCAATACTTATTAGATAATGTTTGCATTATTAGTTTATATTTGCTTAGCTCCATGCACATGCTTAGTTTAGTTTTTACTTCTATCATTTAACATATTTCATTTCATTTTCCTTGAAACTCTACTTTGGTTTCCATAAACCTTAGGATGCTCCTTTTGGCATGTTCTGGTGGAAAAACACCAGCAACTATTTTTGGCGACTCCACTAGGTTCGATCTTTATCAAATTGTGGTTTTGTTTGCCCACCTTTTTTAGGTTATTTTTGTTTGTTTTTTCCAGTATATTCTATTTGGTTCACCTTGTTTTTTTATTCATTTTTTCATCTGTAATATCCGGATTAAGAAAGGATTGAACCTCCCAGTCCAACCCTTGTCATCTCTCTATTTTTCAATTTGTTTTAATTTCGATCCTGTTTGGCCACCAAGGGCGACCCAAGTCACCCCTTTTTCCATCTTTTAGATAGGTTACTGCTTGCTCCTTTACCTGATAGGTTAGCGGGTCATTTTCTCTTTAGAGGAGTGTTATTTGTTGTATTTATGGCCATTTCATTGTATCTTGTAACACATTATTACATTGGCTTTTTTAGCCTATTGTTGGCTCGAGTGCCTCTTTTTAGTGTGCTCTTCTCTTGCATGTAACACACCTAGAACTGGAAAAAGAAAAAAATTTATTTATTTGAGAGAAACATTATGTTAAAATTATTGTAAAGTTTTTATGGCTAAGTTGGTCAAGGATGACTCTAATTGAATATTTATTTATTTTAATAATTAAATAGAAGAGACACCTATCCAAAGGAGAATGTTGAAAGAGTGTTCACTGACCCACTAGGAGGAATGAGCAGTTGTAGAAGGTTGGTTGACAAGTGGCAGGACTAGCATTTCACTTTCTTGCTGTTGCAGGAAGAAAAATCCCTAAAATTGTGGTCATGTTCCCCGAGAGGGGGAATTGAGCAGGTGGCTCATTTAATTCCAAATTTGACCCAAAGACCTAGACAATATTATAAATACCATTAAATTGAGCAGCAGGCTCACTGCATTCTATTTCCAACTGAATGACCCTTGTGACTATTGCAAACCTAAAAAGCCAAGCACACAAGGAATTTGATGAGGGGATAGCTAAAGTGGAATTGCTGACTAGTTAAGTCTGCTACTAAGTGCTAAATTACAGCAAGTTCTGTGTGTGCTATTATCCAATGATCTTCGTCCTAGTGGTTCAGTGAACAGGCTCGAGGATCCTAAGCAAGTAATCTTGGCTGCTTCAGGAGATGATTGGGTGGAATGGTCTCCTTTGGGTGTTTGTCCCCCTTCTGCAAGTTATCCAGGTTTTAACTGTTTTATTAATTATATGAGATTTAATTCTATATACAGAAGTTTAATGATAACTGTTTGTATTACTCTGAAAAAGGAAGCTGAAATTACTTTCATATGATGTTATAATCAGTTTTGATGTTCACTATTCAACTATTATAGGTAAAACATTTCTTTTCTTTCGTTGATTACTAGTTATAATAACATTAACCTAATCAGTATTGTTTTCCCCAACGTTAGTCCTGTTTATCACCTAATATTTCACCCAGTTAGTTTTACGATATTATATTTCATATCAGTACTAGGGTTTTAAAGAATTTAATCTTAAAACTCCTACAAAACCAATTTTAAAGTCCTTACATTCCCTTCAGAGTTTTTATTAAAAAGGTTATCTATGTAAATATATCTTTCAGTATTAAATAAAAAATAAACTCTTATATTCAAAGGTTCCCACATCAAGAACGAATCTCAAGAATATATTATTTCACTTCATAGTATTAGTATACTTTAAAGTAAATATTTATATAAAAACTAATCAGTGCTAAATTCCAAATCAAGGGTTTCAAATATGTAAACCTGAGAGATAAAGGACACACACACACACACACACACACACATATATATTATAAGGTTTTACAAAAAATAAACATCAAAGCAGAGTTTTGGCCTCATGACTTAAACCCTAGTTACAGTTAGGGTCAACAAAGCTTCAAGAATAAAATAGTAAATAAACCAGGTTTAAGGATCGAATCTTGTTAAGGATTGTGTTAACGCAGAGTTTACATTGCAAGGGATTTATGGCCCAACCAATTTACAAGTTTTATTTTTCAATTGAAAAGAAATACTAAATCGAGATCATTGACAGAACACAACTCTAATTACAGGCTAATGGCAATTTTAGTATTATCATTCACATTTTTAAACATACAGAAGAAATCGCAACAGCTTACACAAAATAATTATTGTAAAAATAGTAGCACCCACTTAAAACTCAAATTGACTTTATAGTAGCCTCATGACCTTTCTCAAAATAAAACGAGACAGAGTAATGTCCTCACAACCCAATTATTTTCTTAGCAATAAAATTATCGCTCCATGGCCTAAATCTTATAAATCATATCTATTACAAGCTAAAGAGTATCCACGGCCTTATGGCCAGTTAAAGAACTCATATTTTCATCTAGAAACCAAGTTCGAATCCCATAGGAGTCGTTATACACCTAAAAAGTAAAATATAACTAAAACATAGCAACAACCTCTCGGATTAATAATTTATTTACGTATCTACTGCAAAATTTACCGAACCCTCATGGCTATTTTCAAAGCAAAACAAAGCAGGGTAATGGCCTCATGGCTGTAATAGTTTTTATAAATCAACGAAATTACATGAATTGCTAAAAAAAACATGATACAAAATCCCTCGTGGGTTTCTTCATAAGAAAAGTAAACTTTACATTTGGAAGAGACAGTCATAGAACTGTTCTTTACACCTTAAATAAAAGCCTAAAACCTGTCAATGTTCAAGCTAAAAATTTGTTGCACAGTTACTTCGACTCCACGGTCAAAGAGCCTTTAGAGTTGCAAAATGTAAATGCCTCAGGACTACCAAAGAGTATTTACCACTTTCATGCCAAAATACAAACGCAGACATGGGTTCCCATCCCATGCCAAGAAATAACGCAGGAGTGGATTCCCATACAGATAACGTAAAGCCACAACACCCATAGCCATGATGCCACAATGAGCAGAGAGTTGCGGGTGCAGGTCTTACCGAAAACGTGGGCGCTTTGCCTTCTTGAGTAGACATACCTTTCTTCCACAGCCTTGGACGAAGACCACTGTAAGACACACACCAGAGGAAATTACTAAACTGTAGTTCATAAGGGAAGCAACGAATCTAGAAAAATGTAAATAAAAAACATGAATTACTTACCACACAAGCAACAATGGCGAATGAGTTCTTCCCAGTGGTCGGCGGTTGGAGTTTAAATTACACAGAGAAAGCAGTTTTCAACTAGCAGTTTCAAAAGCCCGGTTGAGAAATTTTCAATGCGTGGAGCATCAGGGAGCATGAAAATGGTCTAGATCCATCACAAAACCCAAATTCTCATGTCAAGAACCAGAGCTGACAAGCCATGGCTGTCACTGCAGAAACCAAATAATACAGCATGAAAGGGAGAAACGAGGTAAGTTAACCTTAGGGTTTAAGATTTGACAGGTTTACGCTCTAACTGGAAGTGACAGGACCTTAATGTGATCACTTTAATGCTGACGCGTTGAAATTTATTCAGCCAAAAGAACCAAACTCTAATGTTTTGCAAACTTTCGATAAATGTTGAATTTTTTCACAACCCTTTGGCTTGTGCTTGTTTAAAACCTAGGATAATGTTGCATCTTCCCTTATACTTGTTTTTTATTTCTCCTTGTCCCTTAGGATATTTTATAATGGCTTATTAAGGAAAGGAATCTCCTTCATAGGGTACCTTCATTTTAAAACAAAAGGTCTATGCGTTAGCTCTCAAGCTAATTAAGACCTTAACCCAACCCGTTATCTCATCGAGCAGTTTAACAAACAATCAAGAGCATAATTGACAAGTAAAGAAGAAATATTATGACTCAGTTTTCATAACTCGACGCCTATCTAAACATTGTCAACATAACATTCAAGACAAGAAGAACTAGAACATGAACCAGCAAAGTACATCAAACTCTAACTAACAGTAAATAAAAGTGGCATGTCATTAATCAAAATAGTGTCCTTATAACAATAAGTCGCATAATATCGTTGTCACAATATGAAAATTATCTATGTTAGACAAATGACGATAAACAAAAACTAAAGATCATATGGTTTAAGGGATTTTAAGACTAAAACAAAGTTGGAAGGGTTGTCGCAACTATGTTAAATATTGTTTACAGCTGCAGTTAAGACTATTTTTTTTTCTTTTTTTTGTTTTCTGAACTTTTGGAGATGTTACATGTGGTATCAAAGCATGTTTCCAAACACCAGGCCTGATTGTCTCACTCGCATAAAAAAAGAAACAAAATATACTGATCATATTTTAAATTTATTTCTGTAATGAAATATAAAATTTTGTTTTACAAGAAAATGGTAGGTGTTGAAGCATCTCGTGAAAATGGATCTCATCACAATAATCCAGACAACATTTATGTGGAACTAAATAATCAAACCTCAGAGTTACTGCAAACAAAAAGAGTTAAAAGATGAAATATAAACTGTGAAAATAAGTAATGAAAGAATTTTGGAACTAAATCAGATTCTACTAGACAAAATACACAACATAGGTAAAGATAAAAGAAATGCATATGAAACTGATTTTGAAACACTATCATACAAACACAAGAGTAAGAAATTAAAATTCTCGGATAGTGAATCTTCTTCAGTAGTTAACATAAGGCCACATAAAGGAAGGTATAAATACACAGGTGAAAGTAGTGAAAGCGACCTTAAACCTAGGAAAAGGAAGTATAAACCTTATGAAGAAATCTCAGGAGAATTTAAAAAGATAAAACCTCTCGTGTTCAATGGAGAAGTAGAAAAGGGTGAAGAATCCAAGGCTTGGTAATCAGGAACGAAAAAGTACTTCTAGATTTATAACTACTCCAATAGACTGAAAGACTGGATGGTTATCTACAACCTAACCGGAAAAGCTGACATCTGGTGGCAGGAAATAAAAAGAGTCAAAAACCTTAAGGAAAAGTATTTAACTTGGAGAGTCTTTAAAAAGTGCTTTAAAAGGAAATTCTTATCTAAACAGTATTATGAAGAAAGAGCTAAAGAGTTTTATGAATTAAAACTTGGTTCAATGTCAATAAAAGAGTTAACTAGCAAATTTCTAAGTTTACTAATATATGTACCATATATAATTGATGAAAAGCCTAAAATACATAGGTTTTTAAGTTGTCTTCCCACTAGCTTCGAGGACAGATTTGAATTTGATAACCCAAATACCCTTGAAGAGGAAATGAGAAAAGCTGAATTATGTTACAAACAAAGTAAAGAGAGAGAAATCATACCTAACTAGAAGAATAAGAGAACAAGTAACTTTGATCAGAAGAGAACAAGTTTTAAGTCTAATAAAAATTTCGGAAATAATTTTCGGAATTTCTCTAAGAATAATTATCAAGGAACATATTTTAAAAGTAAAACACAACAAAATACTACAGCACCAAAAGGTAGAGATATGCCTAATAATTATGTTAAAAATAATGAACATAAGGAACTTGTAAAGTGTTGGGAATGCCAGAGACCTCACTATGAAAAGGATTGTTCTAATAGAAGGAGGAACCACAACAATGTACATACCATTCAGGAAGAGGAAGCAATTGGAGATGTAGTAAATTAAATGCTCGAAATAAATGCAGCCTTGGAAAATCGACAGGATGATCATCAAACTTCCATGGTGGAAGCACAAGGTATGATACAAAACTAGTCTGGTTCTACTTTGATTGACCCAGGTGCTAGTTTAAGCTATATGTCACCTAGCATAGTGGGAAAATGCAATTTATCTTTAAAAAGGTTTTAAAAGTATTGGCTGGTCGAGTTAGCTAAAGGGACTAAAAGGAAAGTAGTTAATTATGTTGAAAACTTTGATTTGTTTATGAGTCGGTTCAAAACTCAAGTCAAGTTAAATGTATTACCTTTATGATCTAGTGATGTTTTAATAGATATGGATTAGCTGGAAAAACATCAAGTAATTTTAAATTGTTTTCAAAAAACATTTACTTGTTTAAATGGTAAAGGAGAAAGGATTACAATCAAAGGAATACCTAGGAAAGTTTATGTTAGCCAAATCTCATCCTTACAAATGAAAAAGGCTGTAAGGAAACGTTGTAAAGTCTTTGTTGTAAATATAATAAATAACGAACATATATATAAAGAAGATAAACTAAAATTTGATGATATTCCAATCCTACAAGATTTATCAGATGTTTTCCTAGAAGAAATCCCAGGATTACCTCCAAAGAGAGATTTGGATTTTACGATTGAACTAATACCAAGAGGTGTACATGATTCCAAGGCTCCTTATCGAATGCACATTTTAGAACTTAATGAATTAAAAATTTACAACTACAAGAACTGATAGAAAAAAAACTATGTACGACCAAGTGTATCCCCTTGAGGAGCACCTATCTTATTCGTTCAAAAGAAAGATGGTACATTATGTCTATGTATAGACTACTGTCAACTGAACAAAATGACAATTAAAAATAGATATCCTTTTCCCTGCATCGATGATCCGTTTAATCAGATATGCAGAGCGACTGTATTTTCAAAAATAGACTTGAGATTTGGATATCATCAAGTCAGAATTAAAGACGAGGATATTTTTAAAACTGCTTTTAGAACTAGATACAAACACTATGAGTTTGTGGTTATGCCCTTTGGGCTAACAAACACTTTGACAACTTTTATGTGTTTAATGAACAGTGTCTTAGGCAAATACTTAAATAAATTGTAGTTGTCTTCATAGATGACATATTAATTTATTCTAAAACGAATGAAGAACGTGATGAACACTTGCAGATAATACTACAGGTTTTAAGAGAACATAAACTGTATGCTAAATTCAGTATGTGTGAATTTTACAAAAATAAAATACAGTATCTAGGTCACGTGATATCTGAGGAAGGAATATCTATAGACCTGGATAAGATAAAAGCGATAACTCATTGGAATGTTCTAAAAGACGTAACTGATGTAAGATCATTCATGGGAATGACAAGTTATTACATGAAATTTATAGAAGGATTCTTGAGGATTGTGAATCCCATAACATCATTATAGAAAAAGGGGAAAATATTTTTTTGGGATCAAAACTGTGAAGAAAGCTTTAATATATTAAAAGAATTATTAACTAATGCACCCATACTAAAGATAGCAAATCCAAACAAGGATTTCGTTGCATGCACGGATGCATGCAATGAAGGCTTGGGTGGAGTACTAACACAAGAAGGTCATGTAATTGCTTATGAATCAAGGAAGTTAAAGACACACAAAAAAGTATTATGCAACTCATGACTTAGAGCTGGCTGCCATAATCCATGCTCTAAAAATGTGGCGCCATCATCTGATGGGTAAAATATTTTTGCTAATGTCTGATAACATAAGTTTGAAGTATTTGTTTGATAAACAAAATTTGAATGCAAGGAAAGCTAGATGGTTAGCTTTCCTTAGCGAATATGATTTTGAAATAAAACACATCAAATGAAAGGAAAATAAAGTTGTTGATGCCTTAAGCAGAAAGGAAATAACAAGTTGTACAGTTGCCATTAGAAGTTATAAAACATAATTAGATGATAAATTGGAAGAAGGGATAAAATTGGATACAAAATACCAAAATCTAAGGGAAAAGGTAACTCATAATGTATCTAAAAATGTAAATACAAATTACAGTTTAAATGAAAAAGGCTTGATGTTGTATAAAAACAGACTTTATGTGCCTAACATTCTGAAAATTAAACTATTGATTTTTAATTAAGTACACAAAAGTCCTTATTCAAGACATCTGAGGTATCAAAAGATGATAACAATGTTGAGAAAATAGTATTTTTGGCCTAATATGAAGAACGAAGTTGCTGAATGTATAGCTAGGTTTATAGAATGTCAACAAGTTAAGGCTAAGAATCAACACCCAACAGGTATTTTACAACCATTGCCAATTCCAAATTGGAAATGGGAAGTCATCAGTCTTGACTTTATAATTGTTTTGCCTAAAATTCAGAAACAAAATGATTCAGTAATGGTAGTTGTGGAAAACCTAAGGAAGGAAGCATACTTTACTCCTATTAAAACGACTCATAAAGCTGCTACCATTGTTGACATCTTCATGAAGGAAATTTTTTCGGTTGCACGGAATTCCAAAGGTAATAATTTCTGACAAAGATCCTAAGTTTACTAGTAATTTTTGGAAATCATTGTTTAAAGGAATAGATACTAAATTGAATTCCAGTACTGCTTATCATCCACTAACGGATGGACAAACATAAAGAGTCAATCAAGTACTAGAAGACATGTATTAATCTTGTATATTGATCTAGGAACAAAGCATCAATCGCATCAAAGATTAATCAACAAATAACTCATGAAATGGTGTAATCGGTCTACAGGAATAGTAGCTGCTCTGTATTCACATAAAGAATGAATGATTAAAATTACAATGTCATCCTACAAGCATGAATGAAGAGACAATTAGAATTCATTAGGAGGACATTCGAATTGAATGAGTGAGTCTATCTTAACTGACTATAAGCCATGGTTCACACTCAGTTAACCACTGATCAAAACCCTAATTGACTCACTTAAACCCTAACTGAAGTCAAAGTGCAATAAATGACTAAGTCTCAATTGAAAGAGATCAGACACATGTCATAGCAAGCCAACCATCAAGTGCTAGCGCTTCAATGACTTCAATGAACCCCGATGAGGTTAACTAAAGCTGAACTAAACATCAGAAGTTGGTGGAGGCGCCCCTATTGACTCCAGTTCATTAATTAATCATTAAATAATCAATTAAATGAATGGAGGTGCCTTCTCTGAGCTGTTTAACTGATTGTAACCACCAGTTAGCAATTAGGTGCATTAATATCACTCAGATCACCCCCAGAGTGCTCCAATTAGCCTCCCCAAATGTAGGATAAGGCTAAGTTAGCCTCCTTGACTGAAGGTAGGCATGGGTGTCACTAGATGATGTCAATTAATGCTCCACTGATGTCAATTAATGTCAATTATACTTAGGATAGTGGTTTAACTAGGACAATTTGACCAAAAAAGTGTGTATGGTGGTAAATGTCTCCAACAGCCCCCCTTAAGCTATACTCAGGAAGAGTTAGAAAACATAAATGCATAAAAATGCTAGGGACACCGCAACTAAGGCCATAGGTCACCCTATACAATTCTGGTAATAAAATAATGCTCAAAACAAACTAAGTGAGGAAAAGAGGGAAAACCAGGTGGGAAAAACTCCCCCTCAAGCTAAACATTGAAAGTAGTCTGAATCACCCTGATGAACTCACCCCCAACAATGAACGAAGGTAAGTGAACTTATTTTCTGAAAATCTCTTGGTGTAGATGTCTGCAATCTGCTCATCAATCGACAATATTGCAGAATGATGGTCCTGTCATGCACTAGCTCCCTGATATAATGCATGTGGATCTCTACATGTTTGGTCCTCTTCCTGGTAACTGGATCTATGGAAATCTTAATAGCACTTTGATTGTCACAAAAGAGGACAGTGGACAAAGTACTACCAAGATCAAACTTTGAAAGAATGCCTTGCAACCAAACTGATTGGATGCAAGCATTCACCGCTCCTCGATACTCGGCCTCTGCTGAAGATAGTGCTATGGTAGCCTTCTTTTTGCTTGACCAGCAAATGGGGACACCACGAAAAATGAATACATATCCTGAAGTATACTTTCGATCAATAGAATCACCCGCCCAATCAGAATCTGTGTATCCAACCAGCTCTAG
Source organism: Pseudotsuga menziesii (assembly GCA_001517045.1). NCBI lineage: Eukaryota > Viridiplantae > Streptophyta > Pinopsida > Pinales > Pinaceae > Pseudotsuga > Pseudotsuga menziesii. Next base: position 49,152 of record LPNX010059669.1, read on the forward strand.
CTCAGAGTCTGCATCATAGTGAATGCCGCAGGTCCTGGTTCCCTAAATATACTGGAGGATCCTCTTGGATTCCTTCCAATGAATATCATGAGGCTGATGCATGTATCTTGATACATCATTCACAGCATGACAAATATCAGGCCGAGAATGTGTCAAGTACAACAAGCTACCAATCAGTTGTCGATAGATAGTGCAGTCCATGGGAGGTGTGCTTTTTCCTTCTTCAAGGTTGTTCCCTAAAAGGAAAGGGAATGGTGCAGGCCTACAATCAGCCATGTTAAACTCGACTAACAGGTATGAAATGTATTTGGAATGAGTGACCATAATCCCATCAGAATTTTTCTCAATTTCGAGCCCCAAAAATTGTTTTAGAAGCCCCAAATCACTCATTTCAAAGGCATTGTGGAGAGCAGTTTTGATGGCTGAAATGGAGGAAACTATGCTACCTGTGATCAGTAAGTCATCAAAATATAAAACAATGATAAATATATGACCATCATACTACTGTAAATACACATTTGGATCTAATCTACACTCTGAAAGTTTTGCGAGAGAAGGAAGGCATCCATCTTGGAATACCACTCTCTTGGGGCCTGTTTTAACCCGTATAGTGACTTCTTTAGCTTGGAAACCAAAGATGGATCAGTGATGTAGCCATCAAGTTGCTTCATGTACATCTCCTCATGCAAATATCCATGCAGAAAGGTTGACTTAACATCCATTTCATGCACTTCCCAGTGCTTGGATGCTGAAATTGCCAAAACAAGGCGGATGGAGTCCATTTTTGCAACCAGTGCAAAGGTCTCATGGTAGTCCACTCCTTGGACCTGAGAGAAACATTTTGCTACCAGCCTTGCCTTATATTTTTAGGTGATTCCATCAGTAGCAACCTTGGTCCAAACCACCCACTTGCATTGAACCAATTTCCTTCCTGGAGGAAGAGAAACTAGCTCCCAAGTAGTGTTTTTCTGAAGAGAATTCATCTCTTCATCCATGGCAACTTGCCATCTCGGATCCTTCCGACCATGGTAGTAGGATTTTGGATCTAAACTAATCATAAAATAGCAAGTTTCAGACAGCAAATTATCAGAACAAGAGAGTGCAATACCTGCTCTTTGGAAATCAGGCCGGGTTCTTCTTGGATCATCCGGATTTCCAATGTTGTCTCCTACGGAGGAGAGTGTCTGTCAGGCCCATGTAGGAAGATGATTTTGCAATTCAGGTTCTGATTCAGCATATAATGATTGCTACACACTAATATCAAAAATCAGAGGATCCAAATTAGGGTCATCACCCCCAATTTCATCATCCAAATATTCAATAGAATAGGAAGGAAATTCAACAGTTTTCTCTTTCACTAGTTCCACCTCCTGAAGAGGCTCATCAAACTTGACACTTCTCTCGATGATGATATATTTGGTATTGATATCCAGAAGCTTGAAACCTTTAGATTCATCAAGATACCCAATAAACTGACATTCTATGCTTTGCGGTTGCAAAGCCCTTCTTTTATCAAGCGGAATCCGAGCCCATGCAGTGGACCCAAACACCCGTAGGTTCGACACATATGGCTTGTGTCTGAAGTATGCTTCGAAAGGGGTCTTCCCTTTCATGGATGAGTGTGGAACCCTATTCAGAATGTATGTTGTAGCATGCATGGCCTCAGCCCACAAATTTGCAGCAAGCTTCTTGGACTCCAACATACAGGTGGTCATCTCCTTGAGAGACCGATTCTTCCTTTCCGCTACTCCATTCTGCTGGGGAGTGTAGGGAATTGAATGTTGGACATGAATACCACTTTGGGAGCATATGTGTAGAAACTCATTACTAACATACTCCCCTCCATTATCAGATATCAAGATCTTGATCTTAAGCCCAGAGGCATTTTCGATCAAGGCCTTCAATTCAGAAAAAATTTCACATACTTTTGATTTCTTTTTTAGAAAGAAAACCCATGTATACCTTGAAAAATCATCAATAAAAGTAAGGAGATACCTTGATCCATTCATGGATGTGATAGGCATCAGAACACTGATATCAGAATGTATCAACCCCAATATGCATGTAGCTCGGTTTTCCTTCCCCCGATCGAGCTTGTGCTCAAGGTGTTTTCCAATCACACAGCCCTTGCAAATTCCAAAGGTTGCCTTGATGACCAGGAGGCCTTCAACCATGGAGTGTTTATGTAATTGCTACAAGTATTTGAAATTAATATGGCCAAAACTCTCTTGCCACAGCCTACTTACCTCATTTCCATGAGTTAGCAGAGTGGTGGGCTTTGCATCCGCAACAAAGTGAGAGAACTCATAGGCTCTTGCATGATGGTTTGCAAGGCCTTTAGCAATGAGTTTCCTGGATGCAATTTCTATTATCTCAACATCATTTGGGCTGAAAGAAACTCTCTTAGGCACTCTTGTATGTGTCATCTTATAGACACTAAGGAGATTTGATCCCAGAGACGGTAGATACAAAATATTTGAAAAAAAACCATTTTCAAGATCAACAGTGCCTTATCCTTCTGAAATGATGGTGGAGTCATCTCCCATGTGGATGGGGATGGTCCTTGCCATGGTGCCCTTTTCCTTTGTTCTTCCTTGAGTCGGAAGACTCATCATGCTGCTGATTTTCAACTCTAGGTCTAGGAGCATAAAATTTAGTTTTTGGGTTCTTCTGCTGCTTTCCTTTACCCTTCAGATATTTGGACCTCGAGACATGAAGGGCTTGATCATGGGAAGATCTGATGATCCCCATCTAGACAAGCTTGTCATGTTCACATGTTAGGGACTCAATGAAGGCATTGAGTGTAGGCATCTTCCATCAAGGGGTTGTGAGCTTCCCCGCACGGAATGTAGAAACAAAAATTGAATAATCAGCCCCAAGTTTGGAGAGTATGGCGAGGATGAGATGATCATCCTCCTTCTCCACTTTGCATTGCTTCAAGAGTAAAACAGTATGCTTGAACTTTCTGAAGAAATCATTCAGAGTCTCGAAGTTGGAGGGTTGGAGAGACATGAGTTCATTTTCGAGCTAGTAAACCCTCAAGTCATCATGCTTTCTATATAGAGTCTCCAATTTGTCCCATATTTCTTTCAGAGTCTTCAATCCCGCAAGATGAAAGAGAAGGTCTCAGGAAATAGAGAGGCACAAGAAACCGAAGGCTTCATCCTTCTTGTTAAAGAATATTGAATTTTCTATGGTGGATCCAGGCTCATCTTCAATGTCCATGGTGACTCTAAAAAGTCCTCTGCAGTGCAGCTAAATCTCCATATCACCTTTCCATGAGTGGAAATTGTATGGAGTTAAGAGATCTACTGAGGAGGCCATCTGGATGTGCTGGAGCGAATGCTTCACCTGTAGAAACCTGAAAATCAAAATAGAAAGGGCAATGCAAGGTCAGATAGCCTACAGATTTTAGGCTTTCATCACACCCAGCATAGTCAATCAAGCAAGCTTGATCAACAAGTTCTTTACTTGGGGTATTAAGTGGTAAGCCTTGGCTTCTGGTGCAGTGCTGGATTTTTGAGCTATTGCTCAAATTTCATGCAGAAATCTGTCAAAAAGCTTGTTTTTGAGAGATAGAGATTCGTCCCACCGTAAGCATTGATACCATATCAATCTTGGATATTGATCTAGGAACAAAGCATCAATCTCATCAAAGATTAATCAACAAATAACTCATGAAATGGTGTAATCGGTCTACAGGAATAGTAGCCGCTCTGTATTCACATAAAGAATGAATGATTACAATTAAAATGTCATGCTACAAGCATGAATGAAGAGACAATTCAAATTCCTTAGGAGGTCATTCGAATTGAATGAGTGAGTCTAGCTTAACTGATTGTAAGCCATGGTTCACACTCAGTTAACCACTGATCAAAACCCTAATTGACTCACCTAAACACTAACTGAAGTCAGAGTGCAATAAATGACTGAGTCTCAACTGAAAGAGATCAGACACATGTCATAGCAAGCCAACCATCAAGTGCTAGTGCTTCAATGACTTCAATGAACCCCGATGAGGTTAATTGGAGCTGAACTGAACATCAGAAGTTGGTGGAGGTGCCCCTGTTGACTCCAGTTCATTAATTAATCATTAAATAATAAATTAAATGAATGGACGCACCTTCACTGACCTGTTTAACTGATTGTAACCACCAGTTAGCAATTAGGTGCATTAATATCACTCAGATCACCCCCAGAGTGCTCCAGTTAGCCTCCTCGAATGTAGGAGAAGGCTAAGTTAGCCTCCTTGACTGAAGGTAGGCATGGGTGTGACTGGATGATGTCAATTAATGCTCCACTGATGTCAATTAATGTCAGTTATACTTAGGATAGTGGTTTAACTAGGCCAATTTGACCAGAAAGAGTGTGTATGGTGGTAAATGTCTCCAACAACATGTTACAAATGTATGTTAGAGACTATCCCAAGAAATTCGAAGATTATTGCATATAATAATCATTATCAAGCTTCAGCTAAACTTAGTCTTTTTGAAATATTATATGGTAGGAAATGTAACACTCCCATTACATGGAGTAATCTAGTTGGCAGATTGATGTTAGGACCTAACTTGTTAAAAGAACTGGAACTAACAATGAAACAAATACAAAGAAATTTGAAAACTGCTCAGGACAAACAAAAGAGTCATGCAAACCTTAAAAGAACTCTGAAATAATTCTAAGTAGGTGACCATGCATTTTTTAAGGTAAAACCTAGAAAAAACTCCTTTAAGTTAGGGAGTTGTGCTAAATTAGCACCCAGGTATTGTGGACCATTCGAAATATTGGCAAGAGTTGGGCCAATGGAATATCAGTTAGCTTTGCCACCTAATCTTAGAATGTCTTTCATATTTCCATATTGAAAAAGTATGTGCACGATGCTACTCATGTGATCGACTATAATGTTATTCATGTATAACCCGAAGGAGATTTTTAGGTGGAACCGAACTGTATTCTCGACAAGAGGGAATTTCTTCTCCAGAATGACACCATTGGACAGGTAAAGGTGCAATGGAAACACCTCAGTCCATATGAAGCAACCTGGGAAATTAAGAGTCATATGCAGGAGGCATATCCATCTCTTTTCCAGGAAGACTCAGAATAAACTTAAGAAACATCGAGTATAATGTTGAACTTAAGGGGGGGTGTTTGTAACACACCTAGAACTGAAAAATAAATATTTTTATTTATTTGAAAGAAACATTATGTTAAAATTATTGTAAATTTTTTATGACCAAGTTGGTCAAGGATGACTATAATTTAATATTTATTTATTTTAAGAATTAAATAAAAGAGACACATATCCAAAGGAGACCATTCAAAGAGTGTTCACTGGCCCAATAGGAGGAATGAGCAGCTGTAGAAGGCTGGTTGACAAGTGGCAGCACTAGCATTTCACTTTCTAGCTGTTGTAGGAATCAAAATCCATAAAATTGTGGTCTTTTTCCCTGAGAGGGGGAACTGAGCAGGTGGCTCATTTAATTCCAAAACTAACCCAAAGACCTAGGAAATCTTGTAAATACCATCAATATGAGCAGGAGGCTCACTACATTATATTTCCAAGTGAATGAACCTTGTGACTGGTGCAAACCTAAAAAGTTAGGCACACAATAAATTTGATGAGAGGATAGCTAAAGTGGAATTGTTGAGTTAAGTCTACTACTGAGTGCTAAATTACAGCAAGTTCTGTGTATGCTATTATCCAGTGATATTCGTCCTAGTGGTTCAGTGAATAGGCTCGGGGGTCCTAAGCAAGTAATCCTAGCTGCTTCTGGAGATGATTGGGTAGAACGGTCTCCTTTGGGTGTTTGTCCCCCTTCTGTAAGTTATCCAGGTTCTAATTGTTTAATTAATTATTTATGATTTAATTCTATATATGTATTTTGTTTATGAATTATGCTCAGTATCTACATAAGTTTAATGATAATTGTTTGTATTACTCTGAAAAAGGAAGCTGAAATTACTTTCATATGATGTTATAGTCAGTTTTGATGTTCATTATTCAACGATTATAGGTCAAAAATATTTTCTCTTTCATTGATTACTAGTTATAATAACATAACCTAATTAGTATTGTTTTCCCCAACGTTAGTCAATCCTCTTTATCACCTAAGATTTCACCCAGTTAGTTTTATGATATTATATTTCATCTCAGTACTAGGGTTTTAAAGAATTTAATTTTAAAACTTTTACATCACCTCTTTTAAAGACCTTACAGTCCCTTCAAAGTTTTTATTAAAAACATTGTCTATGTAAATATATATTTCAGTATTAAATAACATATAAACTCTTATATTCAAAGGTTTCCACATCAAGAACGACTCTCAGGAATATATTATTTCACTTCACAGTATTAGTATACTTTAAAGTAAATATTTATATAAAAACTAATCAGTGCTAAATTCCAAATAAAGGGTTTCGAAACTGTAAGCCCGAGAGATAAAGGACACACACACACACACACACACACACACACACACACACACACACACACACACATATTATAAGTTTTTACAAAAAGTAAACATCAAAACATTTTAACTAAAACCAATATCAAAACCATTATATGCCCTAACCTTACAACTTATATTGTATATATATAAATCAATTTCCAATATATGGCGTGAGTTTTGGCCTCATGACCTAAACCCTAAATACATTTGCCAAGGAATACAATTGGAAAATGGATAAAGTTATTTTAATAATGTGTTTTTTGAATATTCTATGAAAGGATAATTGTGTTGTTTAAGGATAGAGGAAAGATGATTAAGTGAAAGTGTCATTTAAATTTAGATATGGTATATTTTGTTAGTATTAAAAAATATGTAGCATTGATATATCATAATCAATCATATAAATTTGATATCATTCGTTAATTAAGGAAAATGAAGATGAAAAGTATCAATGTAGAGGGAGATGTTATATTAATAAAATATATTTTTTAACATCACATATATACTCACTATAAAACAAAAATCATCATAAAATGTAAATGCAAACTCGTCAACAATATTTTATATTAATCTTTTTATATACCGTTTTTTAGACAATGAAACCTTCCCTTTTGAAAAGTCATTTATATTTACATTTTTGTTTATGTTTAAATAAAATCGTATTTAGGATTTTAAATGTGTTTAAGTGATTAGCTCGAAGGGTTAGCTCAAGTGGTTGAGAGTTGTGAATTGTAAACAAAATGTCTTAGGGCCAAATCCCTGGGTGGCTATGCATATATAAGGGAATCACTTGATGGCCCCATTGGGTTAGGCTCCATAATAAGAGCCAATAGGGTGAGGCCCCTTCAGGTTGCCCCCTTGAGAATTCTTACTATGGATGTAGCAACTCCTCTAGGGTTATGAACCACATTGAAGAAATGTGTTTAAGTGATTAATTTTGTGTTTAGTTTTAATAATAATAATAATAATAATAATAATAATCTAATTTTGAGGTCACAACAAAGTTAGACACCAAATTGGTACATAGGACCTCCTTGTTCTGGGACAAGGGCCCCCCTTTACACAATGATTTGACTACTAAAGTCTGCATTTTTTTAGAATATCAATTCTCTATTTGAATATGGTGGAAATGAAAGCATTAAGGTCACTATGTGGTACAAAGATTGAGACACCAAGAATTGGAGGATAATTATTAATAACACTTTGTAGTCAATGGATAATAATAATAATAGTATAATATAAAATAAAAATAAATAGGGAGGCATAATCAAAGTGAAATTCTACCTCACTTTGTATCCAACGAGCTATAAAAAGAAGGTTATTGTATGTAAAAATATGCTTGAATATTAGAATACATTTTTTGTTATATTACTTTTCTATCCCATTCTATATCAAATGGTATCATAGATTTTGGTCTTGAATTACATATTCACCATAATGGATTCATTTTGTTATTCTATAGGGTTCCATGCTCATTACAAGGGTCAATTCCCTCGCCTCAATTAGCAAGTACAAAGGATCCACTCTCTCCACTTACACCGATTTTTTCTTGCATTCCTAGATTTTGTAGCCAATACTAGTAGGGGACTGGTCCTCTTCTTGATCTGACATCTGTAGCCAAGATAACAAGGATAATATCCCTTACAATATTTAAACTATCGCCTCTCACTTTCCTACCACTATAACTACTCTAACCACAGGGAAAATTTACGATAAGCACTTTGACATATATCAAAAGCTGATGGATTCAACTATTTAACTATTTGAACATATTATTTTTGAAGATTTATGACCATTATGACTCCTTCGCCTAGAACAATTGTAGGATGCAACACATTATCACTTCTTGAATATTGGCTCTTAGTTCGAGCTTCTCCCTAAATATTATGGTCTTTATAGTATCATGACTAATACATTCCACCATACATAATCCAACAATAGTGTACTCCTTCCTACAATGTGATACAACCAAACTCACACCTATGACTACCTCCCTGCCACTACAAACAACCAAACTATTTGTACTACTCATTAGACATACAAAATATGTGCTCCCTCATTGTTGTTCCTAGCACATAATTGACACTATTATAAGTTAATTGGAATAACGTCAAAATTCAAAGGAAACACTACTATTTCTGCTCAAATAAGGGAGTAAAATGAGTTTTCATTAACCTAACCCATGGGGATAGTAATAATAGTAGAATATAATATTAAAATAAAGAGGGAGATGTAGTCAAAGTGAACTATTTCCTCATTTTGTCTCAAGAAATACTATAAAAATAGGTCTACTCTATGTAAAGTCAAATGGATTTACATCATGTTTGTGGGATGACGTGTTGTCATCGCCCCCATGTTATATTCCCACAAGTCACACGTTGAGATAATAATAAGTATATTGTTGTAATGACTTCGAGCCCTATTGTTAACTTTGCCTTGTGCTCTGAAGAATATAGGTTTTACACTAGGTATCATCCTCGAAATGAGGAAAAGTGCATAGGGGTTTTCCACAAGATAATTTACCTAGAAAAAAGTCTACTCTATGTGAAACATATGCTTGAATATTAGAATACAAGTTCTTTTTTCTATAAATTTTGTGCATATTTTTCATCATTATAATGAGGAGGTCTAGAAGAGTCGTTAAATTGTGAAATTGGGTAAAATTAGGTCTTATATTAATAAGGTCGGTTGGTGTTAAAAAAATATTATGCTAATCCACAACCTCTTATGGATCATAAATTTTAAAAATCCACTCATCCCAATATGTTTCTGGGTTTAGTCCAAATTAGAAATAGATGATATCTTGGCCACGTGGTCAAAGGTGGAAGATGTAATCTCTAGTTTTATAGAGCATGGGTTAAAACACCACAAGTGTCATAGTAAGTTACAGAACACAAACTTTTATTTAAGGGCTAAAAACAATAGTGGAACAATGGAACTATGTAGTTTTGGCGTATCGAGTTAGGGTCTGATTGGTCAAGTGTTTAAAGATCCTTATGCACCTATTTCCCTAGAACTATTAGTTACTAAAATGGGATGCATCAATACATTATGAAAAACCTTCATTTAGATTATGCCATGAAGAAAATTTCTATGGAAATAATGAGCATTGATCATGATTTTGTCGATATTCATTTGTTCTTTAAACTCAAATCCTAGAAAATTAGTTTTGATCGAACACATTAAGATTTATAAAATCTATGTAATATTTCAATTTCCTCTTATTAATGAATTCATTTCCATTCGAGGTAATTTGTTTGTCTTCCTTTATATTCCAATCATGCTCCAATAGTTAAGCAAAGCCCCAAAATATATGGCCCAGCCCCTTTTAAGCCAATAATGGCTACTATGCAGACTATAAGTAATAGCAACATATATTTACTCAACTTGAGAAATGTGTGCTTATAATCTAGACATGGCTCTCGACTCCATGGGATTGGATCCAACTTCAATCAACATAATAAGGTATTGTGTGGTGCATTGATCCATCTTTCTCTCAGATCTATTGAACATAGAGATGGATAAAATATAAACTCAAGTGTAAAACTTGTCATTAATTATAAAACCATGATAAGGTGAAATTACATTGATTATTTTATTATGATTTTTTTTTGAATTATTGTAGTCAAATTTTTTAGTATTCCTTTTTTATTATTAAGGTTTTTTTAAGCTTTTACATTTAGCACTTTGATTTTTCTTTCAGTTTAGTTTATTAATGTTATTTTATGTTAAATGTCTTATCCATATTGAAGTGTGGACTGCACCTTATTTTTCTCAATGCAATAATTCATCAAAATAATAAAAACAACACACTCACAAGATACAACACCACCATGCAAACAACCTAAGTTTAAACCTTGGTATAAACATAATACTACTGGTAATATAATTAAGCTTAAGAAAGGAAAAAGGGCACATCTCTCTTCACATAGTGTGAAGTTAATGCATGTAAGTATACCATCATGAGGCTCATTGTAATCATTATCATCTTATTAATTATATATTTCAACATAAATTCTTATATATTTCCAAAAATATTACATCAATTGTAATAAATATGAATCTATTAGGTAAATGATATTGATCTATGTGTAGAACCATCTCCTTACTGATTAAAAGACAACCATGCTGGGGGAGATGGATTAGCCGAGGGTTTCTGAATAATTTTCCCTGGAGATGCAAACTTGTGATTTTTACTATGGATGAGGAGATCAAACTTGTGGATTACTCTGAGGACTCATTGTGATAGAATCTTATTTTATCCTCTGCACTCGACAATAAGATCCAAGGGTTCAATCAAAGCATTGGGGTAGGGTTCAATGACTTCGGAAATGGATTGGAAAACAATTTTTCTCTCAGGTGGTACCCTGCGGTTGTTATTTTGTCACATCAAGCTCAATTGGGAGTGTACTTCAAGAGTACAAAAAATCAAGGGTTAGACTTTTCAATGAGACAAAAGGAAGATCCGATGTTAGTGACAGATTCTCAACCTTTGTTTGAAGCATGTGTTTATCTGTGTTCCCTTTCTCCTTATGAAATTCTTGGTTCCTTAGCTAAAGATTCTAGTCGAGATTTGTGTAGCCCCTTTGGTTCCTTCCTTAGATTTGTGGGTGTGTGTCTTTGTCAAATTGAGTTACATAATTTACAACCTAGGGATTTATCTCAGGGTTTGAATAAGTGACACAAAGTTACCTAGTCTAGTGGTGGTGGTGTCTCCTTGGTGGTAGGGGAGGATGTTAGCCTAGTATAGATTTCCGAGTTGGTGGGTTGAAATTTGGTGGGAAAGTTTGTTGGTCAGCAGGTTTCCATGGATACCTTGGAATTTTAGACATATAAGCAATGCGATATTGTGGTAAGCTACATCTTGATTTTTCGATTATTGGCTCAAAGTTGGTTGGGGATTATTTTTCATGGTAAGGAGGACATGGTGCGTATATTACACTAGTCTTAGTTCCGGGACAAGAATATGTTGGTGCTCAAAATGTGGCATCCTCTCTTTGATTCCTGGGAATTATTTGTCTCTGGATATCCCATTTAATACCAATCTAGTTATGGTCAATTGAAGGTTTGAAAGTGATAAGGGACATGTTGGGTAAGTTTATTGCGATGGGAGAGAGTATTTTTTATGTTTAGCACACTTTGTAGCTCGTATTCTAGTAGAGATCGATGCCCAACAAGGTATCTTTAAATCGATGTAATTAGTGGTTGGGGATAAATACTACACCCAACCTTTGGAATATAACAACTTTCCTTTTCGTTGCCCACATTAACATGATTATGGACATGTTTTCCATACAATGAACTAACCTTTCACAATAAGGGTTGGAATCCTAAATGGAAAGAGTTAGCAGATGGAAACACTAATTTCCAAGTGGAATCGAATGACTCTTTGGGGGAAGAGAGGGATACTCAACTTGTGTTTGGGTTGATTGGTGTGGAGGATATGGGTAAGTTTGACGACTAATGATTTGGGTGCCCTATGAAGGAGTTGGTGGCAGGGGATGTGTTAATTACATTTATTGTTGAATATTTTTAGCAAGAAATGCAAAAGGGATCAATGGGGAATTTTTTGGTGACCTGGACATGTCCTCAACTTAGTTGGATCACTTGGAGGCTATATGGAAAGCTGAACAATCCACCTCCAGTCACTCAGGTAAGAAATCTATTGAATCTTTTCCCCTACAATTTGTAATGACAATATATTTTCTTCTATGGACCCTCATTTGTCTTGTGGTAGTACTTGTCCTTCCTCTCATGATTCTAATATGCAACATGCTACTATTTCTTTGGTGGAGGGGCACAAAGAGGGTAATTACTTAGTAGGATCGTCTATTGACTTTGACTCTTCTCTTCAATCATTTTGTCCCATTATCTATAATAATAATAGGCATGGTTCCTCTTCCTGAGGATGTGGTCCTTTCTATTTGAGATGAAGGCCACACCCTTAGGATACAGGGGCCTTTAGGGGGATAGAGTTGGACCTTTCAAAAGAGTTTGCGAACCCTAAGGTGGGGAGTAAGTCTACACTTAAGCCTTCCCATGAAAAACTGGATAGGGAAGTAGGGAAGGGTAGAAATAATATGATATCTAGGGTACTTAGTGTTAACACTAAAAAAATACACTTTTCTCATCTACTAGCCACTCCAAATCCTTACATCATGACCACTTTCCATTTCCACCACTTTTACCTTCACATGTCTAAAATACCAAAGTTGAAAGTTAAATTGGATCCTAATTAATATTTTGGATATTTACTCTTTCTATAAAAGAGGGAAATTGACATATTCCTTAAAAATGACCAAAAGAAAAATCTAAAAATATAGGAAAATTCACCAAAAATTTAAAAAAGAAGCAGGAAAAGTAAGATTCCCCAAAAATAAAAAAGAAGAAGGAAAACCCTAATACCAATCCAAATACCATTGGACACCAAATACCATGGGCCACCAAATAACACGCACCACCAAAACCATAAGCCATTTTCCCTATATATTGAATGCGAAGGTCGCTAATTTCATACATTTTTCTTCATACATTTCCTATATTGTTACTAAGCCAAAATTTCCATTGAAACACTGAATCCCCTTTTGTGTATTCTAGTTTCACCTTCTTTGGAGACTTTGCACCTCGTGACGTGTAGTTGGAGAACATTGGGCTACTCAAAGACTAGGAGCATTCTATTTCAAAGGGCTACAAGGGCCCCTTTCCATTGTTATTCCAAGGTATTCCTTAGTCCATTATAAAGCTCATTTTTCTATAATACGAAAATAATTATTTCATTTTTCCAATACTTATTAGATAAGGTTTGCATTATTAGTTTATATTTGCTTAGTTCCATGCACATGCTTAGTTTAGTTTTTACTTCTATCATTTAACATATTTCATTTCATTTTCCTTGAAACTCTACTTTGGTTGCCATAGACCTTAGGATGCTCCTTTTGGCATGTTCTAGTGGAAAAACACCAGTAACTATTTTTGGCGACTCCACTAGGTTCGATCTTTATCGAATTGTGGTTTTGTTTGCCCACCTTTTTCAGGTTATTTTTGCTTGTTTTTCCCAGTATATTCTATTTGGTTCACCTTGTTTTTCTATTCATTTTTTCGTCTGTAATATCCGGATTAATAAAGGATTGAACCTCCCAGTCCAACCCTTGTCGTCTCTCTATTTTTCAATTTGTTTTAATTTCGGTGGAGGTCGTCCATGTTTGGCCACCAAGGGCGACCCAAGTCACCCATTTTTCCCTCTTCTGAGTGACTTGTCACTCCAAAACCCCTGATCAGTGTGGATTTCTTGTTCAAGGTTTTTTTCTGCTCAAGTCACCCCTGTTTTTCCAGTAAGGGCAACCCAGGTTGCTTGGTTTTCCTTGTTTTGAGCAACTTGTCGCTCCAAAACCCTCAATAAGAGAGACATAGTTTGTTTTAGGTTTTTCTGTTTTGGTCATGACTATTTTTCAGTTCTTTGAGACACAATTCTTTTTTGTTTCTTTGATAGGCATAATCTGCAACTATGTTGCTCTTTCTAAGTCGTTTTTATCGCCTTGGATCCTCTATTCGACCTTTATCCTTTGCAAACTTCTTCATTTTTTCCACTCCTTTTTGTTTGTAGTTCCTTCCTTGCTCTATTTGCATCCATTTGCTTGTTGTAACTGTCTATAGATATGCCTTTATCAAAATCCTATAGTGAAGAAAAATTTGCTTCTTGAGTATCTACTACATCTTTGGTTGAGTTCTAGATATGTTAGGACTGCATTGTTCTTTTTCAATAAGTTGTGTGTTTAAAAATCATTGCTTATTTTTACTTCAAAATTAAATGATTATCCTTATATAAAATGGTTGTCAAAAGAAATTTTTTTACTTAGTTCTATTTATCATTTCCATTTAAGCACTTATTTTCAGTTTTATATCTAGGTACACACCACATGTGCACACATCTCACACCCTAAAATTCATGCTTGGTTCATGACCCCAAGCTCAGTCTTAAAGTTAAACTTAACTCAATAAATATTAAACCCAATTGAGGACCAAAAATAATTTTGTAGTTAGGTTAGGACATTGGAGATAAGCATCAAAATAATTCCTCTTTTTCATTTACATCTAATACATAGAAGTTGTCTTTTTAGGGTATTAAAATACTCTAGTACTTGTGAAAACAGTTGAGATCGATTTATCGGGGGAGGGGGGGGATCTCGTTTCAACAGGGTAAGTGGAAAGACTGGAACTAAATGGCTGGGTAGAGTGCCACTCTCCACTCATTGTTGTAGATCATCGAGATCGTTGTCTTTAGAATAAAGTTGCAAGTAACCTTTCTTGACATATCCTGAATGAGGTAGCCTAGAAGCCTTTATTTTATGAATATTTTACCCAAGATCCCTCTCGGTAGGGGGATATCCCTAAGCCATATTGGTCTTCCGTTTCATTTTTTATAACCATGGATTTCATCATCCTATAGGGGAAACGATTTGTGGAGGTTTCCATCTTTTAGATAGGTTACTGCTTGCTCCTTTACCTGATAGGTTAGCAAGTCATTTTCTCTTTAGAGGAGTGTTATTTGTTGTATTTATGGCCATTTCATTGTATCTTGTAACACATGATTGCATTGGATTTTTTAGCCTATTGTTGGCTCAAGTGCCTCTTTTTAGTGTGCTCTTCTCTTGCATGTAACACACCTAGAACTAGAAAAAAAAAATTATTTATTTGAGAGAAACATTATGTTAAAATTATTGTAAAGTTTTTATGGATAAGTTGGTCAAGGATGACTCTAATTGAATATTTATTTATTTCAATAATTAAATAGAAGAGACACATATCCAAAGGAGAATGTTGAAAGAGCGTTCACTGAACCACTAGGCAGAATGAGCAGTTGTAGAAGGTTGGTTGACAAGTGGCAACACTAGCATTTCACTTTCTTGCTGTTGCAGGAAGAAAAATCCCTAAAATTGTGGTCATGTTCGCTGAGAGGGGGAACTAAGCAAGTGGCTCATTTAATTCCAAATTTGACCCAAAGACCTAGATAATATTATAAATACCATTAAATTGAGCAGTAGGCTCACTGCATTCTATTTCCAAGTGAATGAACCTTGTGGCTATTGCAAACCTAAAAGGCCAGGCACACAAGGAATTTGATGAGGGGATAGCTAAAGTGGAATTGTTGAGTTAAGTCTGCTACTAAGTGCTAAATTACAGCAAGTTCTATGTGTGCTATTATCCAGTGATCTTCGTCCTAGTGGTTCAGTGAACAAGCTCGGGGGTCCTAAGCAAGTAATCTTGGCTGCTTCAGGAGATGATTGGGTGGAACGGTCTCCTTTGGGTTTTTGTCCCCCTTCTGCAAGTTATCCAGGTTCTAACTATTTTATTAATTATATGAGATTTAATTCTATATATGTATTTTGTTTATGAAGTATGCTCAGTATATACAGAAGTTTAATGATAACTATTTGTATTACTCTGAAAAAGGAAGTTGAAATTACTTTCATATGATGTTATAATCAATTTTGATGTTCATTAATCAACGATTATAGGTAAAACATTTTTTCTCTTTCGTTGATTACTAGTTATAATAACATTAACCTTATTAGTATTGTTTTCCCCAACATTAGTCAACCCTGTTTATCACCTAATATTTTGCCCAATTAGTTTTATGATATTATATTTCATATCAGTACTAGGGTTTTAAAGAATTTAATCTTAAAACTCCTACAAAACCAATTTTAAAGTCCTTACATTCCCTTTAGAGTTTTTATTAAAAAGGTTATCTATGTAAATATATCTTTCAGTATTAAATAAAAAATAAGCTCTTATATTCAAAGGTTTCCACATCAAGAACGAATCTCAAGAATATATTATTTCACTTCATAGTATTAGTATACTTTAAAGTAAATATTTTGATAAAAACTAATTAGTTCTAAATTCCAAATCAAGGGTTTCGAATCTGTAAACCCGAGAGATAAAGGACACACACACACACACACACACACACACACACACACACACACATATATATTATAAGGTTTTACAAAAAATAAACATCAAAACATTTGAACTAAAACGAATATCAAAACCATTATATGCCTTAACCTTACAACTTATATATATATATATATATATATATATATATATATATATATATATCAATTTCTAATATACGGCAGAGTTTTGGCCCCATGACTTAAACCCTAGTTATAGTTAGGGTCAACAAAGCTTCAACAATAAAATAGTAAATAAACCAGGTTTAAGGATCGAATCCTGTTAAGGATTGTGTTAAATCAGAGTTTACATTGCAAGGGATTTATGGCCCAACCAATTTACAAGTTTTATTTTCAATTGAAAAGAAATACTAAATCGAGATCATCGACAGAACACAACTCTGATTACAGGCTAATGGCAATTTTAGTATTATCATTCACATTTTTAAACATACAGAAGAAATCGCAACAGCTTACACAAAATAATTATTGTAAAAACAGTAGCATCCACTTAAAACTCAAATTGACTTGACAGTAGCCTCACGACCTTTCTCAAAATAAAACGAGACAGAGTAATGTCCTCACGACCCAATTATTTTCTTAGCAACAGAATTATCGCTTCATGGCCTAAATCTTATAAATCATATCTATTACAAGCTAAAGAGTATCCATAGCCTTACGGCCAGTTAAAGAACTCATATTTTCATCTAGAAACCAAGTTTGAATCCCATAGGAGTCATTAAACACCTAAAATATAAAATATAACTAAAATAGAGCAATGACCTCTCGGATTAATAATTTATTTACGTATCTACTGCAAAATTTACAGAACCCTCATGGCTATTTTCAAAGCAAAACAAAGCAGGGTAATGGCCTCATGGCTGTAATAGCTTTTATAAATCAACGAAATTACATGAATTGCTAAAAAAACATGATACAAAAGCCCTCACGGGTTTCTTCATAAGAAAAGTAAACATTACATTTGGAAGAGACAGACATAGAACTATTATTTACACCTTAAATAAAAACCTAAAACCTGTCAATGTTCAAGCTAAAAATTTGTTGCACAGTTACTTCGACTCCACGGTCAAAGAGCCTTTAGAGTTGCAAAATGTAAATGCCTCATGACTACCAAAGAGTATTTACCACTTTCATGCCAAAAGACTAATGCAGAGATGGGTTCCCATCCCATGCCAAGAAATAACGCAGGAGTGGATTCCCATCCAGAGTAGCCATACCCTTCTTCCATAGCCTTGGATGAAGACCACTGTAAGACACACACCATAGGACATTACTAAACCGTAGTTCATAAGGGAAGCAACGAATCTAGAAAAATGTAAATAAAAAACATGAATTACTTACCGCACAAGCAACAATGGCGAATGAGTTCTTCCCAATGGTCGGCGGTTGGAGTTTAAATTACACAGAGAAAGCAGTTTTCAACTAGCAGTTTCGAAAGCCTGGTTGAGACATTTTCAATGCATGGAGCATTAGGGAGCATGAAAATGGTCTAGATCCATCACAAAACCCAAATTCTCATGTCAAGAACCAGAGCCGACAAGCCATGGCTCTCACTGCAGAAACCAAATAACACAACATGAAAGGGAGAAACAAGGTAAGTTAACCTTAGGGTTTAAGATTTGACAGGTCTACTTTCCAGCTGGAAGTGACAAGACCTTAATGTGATCACTTTAATGCTGAGGCGTTGAAATTTATTCAGCCAAAAGAACCAAACTCTAATGTTTTGCAAACTTTCGATAAATGTTGAATTTTTTCACAACCCTTTGGCTTGTGCTTGTTTAAAACCTAGGATAATGTTGTGTCTTCCCTTATACTTGTTTTTTATTTCTCCTTGTCCCTTAGGATATTTTATAATGGCTTATTAAGGAAAGGAATCTCCTTCATAGGGTACCTTCATTTTAAAACAAAAGGTCTATGCGTTAGCTCTCAAGCTAAGTAAGACTTTAACCCAACCCGTTATCTCATCGAGCAGTTTAACAAACAATCAAGAGCATAATTGACAAGTAAAGAAGAAAGATTATGACTCAGTTTTTATAACTCGACGCCTATTTAAGTATTGTCAACATAACATTCAAGACAAGAAGAACTAGAACATGAACCAACAAAGTACATCAAACTCTAACTAACAGTAAATAAAAGTGGCATGTCATTAATCAAAATAGTGTTGTTATAACAATAAGTCGCATAATATCGTTGTCACAATATGAAAATTATCTATGTTAGATAAATGAGGATAAACAAAAACTAAAGATCGTATGGTTTAAGGGATTTTAAGACTAAAACAAAGTTGGAAGGGTTGTCGCAACTATGTTAAATATTGTTTACAGCTGCAGTTAACACTATTTAATTTTTCTTCTTTTTTTGTTTTCTGAACTTTTGGAGATGTTACATGTGGTACCAGAGCGAGTTTCCAAACACTAGGCCTGATTGTCTCACTCACATACAAAAAAGAAACAAAATATAGTGATCATATTTTAAATTTATTTCTGTAATGAAATATAAAATTTTGTTTTACAGGAAAATGAAAGGTGTTGAAGCATCTGGTGAAAATGGATCTCATCACAATAATCCAGACAACATTTATGTGGAACTAAATAATCAACCCTCAGAGTTACTGCAAACAGAAAGAGTTAAAAGATGAAATATAAACTGTGAAAATAAGTAATGAAAGAATTTTGGAACTAAATCAGATTCTACTAGACAAAATACACAACATAGATAAAGATAAAAGAAATGCATATGAAATTGATTCTGAAACAGTATCACACAAACACAAGGGTAAGAAATTAAAATTCTCGGATAGTGAATCTTCTTCATGAGTTAACATAAGGCCACATAGAGGAAGGTATAAATACATAGGTGAAAGTAGTGAAAGCGACCTTAAACCTAGGGAAAGGAAGTATAAACCTTATGAAGAAATCTCAGGAGAATTTAAAAAGATAAAACCTCCCGTGTTCAATGGAGAAGTAGAAAAGGGTGAAGAATCCAAGGCTTGGTAATCAGGAATGAAAAAGTACTTCCAGTTTTATAACTACTCTGATAGACTGAAAGATGGGATGGTTATCTACAACCTAACCGGAAACGCTGACATCTGGTGGTAGGAAATAAAAAGAGTCAAAAACCTTAAGGAAAATTATTTAACTTGGAGAGTCTTTAAAAAGTGCTTTAAAAGGAAATTCTTATCTGAACAGTATTATGAAGAAAGACCTAAAGAGTTTTATGAATTAAAACTTGGTTCAATGTCAATGAAAGAGTTAAGTAGCAAATTTCTAAGTTTACTAATATATGTACCATATATAATTGATGAAAAGCCTAAAATACATAGGTTTTTAAGTTGTCTTCCCACTAGCTTCAAGGACATATTTGAATTTGATAACCCAAATACCCTTGAAGAGGAAATGAGAAAAGTCGAATTATGCTACAAACAAAGTAAAGAGAGAGAAATGATACCTAACTGGAAGAATAAGAGAACAAGTAACTTTGATCAGAAGATAAAAGGTTTTAAGTCTAATAAAAGTTTTGGAAATAATTGTCGGAATTTTTCTAAGAATAATTATCAAGGAACATATTTTAAAAGTAAAACACAACAAAATACTATAGAAATAAAAGGTAGAGATATGCCTAATAATTATGTTAAAAATAATGAACATAAGGAACTTGTAAAGTGTTGGGAATGCCAGGGACCTCACTATGAAAAGGATTGTTCGAATAGAAGGAGGAACTACAACAATGTACATACCATTCAGGAAGAGGAAGCAATTGGAGATGTAGCAAATGAAACACCTGGAATAAATGCAGCCTTGAAAAATCGACAGGATGATCATCAAACTTCCATGGTGGAAGCACAAGGTATGATACAAAACCAGTCTGGTTCTATTCTAATTGACCCAGGTGCTAGTTTAAGCTATGTCTCACCTAGCATAGTGGAAAAATGCAATTTATCTTTAAAAAAGTTTTAAGAGTATTGGCTGGTCCAGTTAGCTAAAGGGACTAAAAGGAAAGTAGTTAATTATGTTGAAAACTTTGATTTGTTTATGAGTCGGTTCAAAAATCAAGTCAAGTTAAATGTATTACCTTTAGGATCTAGTGATGTTTTAATAGGTATGGATTAGCTAGAAAAACATCAAGTAATTTTAAATTGTTTTCAAAAACATTTACTTGTTTAAATGGTAAAGGAGAAAGGATTACAATCAAAGGAATACCTAGGAAAGTTTATGTTAGCCAAATCTCATCCTTACAAATGAAAAAGGCTGTAAGGAAAGGTTGTAAAGTATTTGTTATAAATATAATAAATAAAGAACATATATATAAAGAAGATAAACTGAAATTTGATGATATTCCAATCCTACAAGATTTATCAGATGTTTTCCTAGAAGAAATCCCAGGATTACCTCCAAAGAGAGATCTGGATTTTACGATTGAACTAATACCAAGAGTTGTACTTGATTCCAAGGCTCCTTATCGAATGCACATTTTAGAACTTAACAAATTAAAAATTTACAACTACAAGAACTGATAGAAAAAAACTATGTACGACCAAGTGTATCCCCTTGGGGAGCACCTGTCTTATTCGTTCAAAATAAAGATGGTACATTATGTCTATGTATAGACTGCCGTCAACTGAACAAAATGACAATTAAAAATAGATATCATTTTCCCCGCATCGATGATCTGTTTAATCAGATATGCAGAGCGACAGTATTTTCAAAAATAGACTTGAGATTTGGATATCATCAAGTCAGAATTAAAGATGAGGATATTTTTAAAACTTCTTTCAGAACTAGATACAAACACTATGAGTTTGTGTTTATGCCCTTTGGGCTAACAAACACTTTGACAACTTTTATGTGTTTAATGAACAGTGTCTTAGGCAAATACTTAAATAAATTTGTAGTTGTCTTCATAGATGACATATTAATTTATTCTAAAACGAATGAAGAACGTGATGAACACTTGCATATAATACTACAGGTTTTAAGAGAACATAAACTGTATGCTAAATTCAGTAAGTGTGAATTTTACAAAAATAAAATACAGTATCTAGGTCACGTGATATCCGAGGAAGGAATGTCTATAGACCTGGATAAGATAAAAGAAATAACTCATTGGAATGTTCCGAAAGACGTAACTGATGTAAGATCATTCATGGGAATGACGGGTTATTACATGAAATTTATAGAAGGATTCTTGAGGATTGCGAATCCCATGACATCATTATAGAAAAAGGAGAAAATATTTTTTTGGGATCAAAAGTGTGAAGAAAGCTTTAATATATTAAAAGAATTATTAACTACTGCACCCATACTAAATATAGCAGATCCAAACAAGGATTTCGTTGCATGCACGGATGCATGCAATGAAGGCTTGGGTGGAGTACTGGCACAAGAAGGTCACGTAATTGCTTATGAATAAAGGAAGTTAAAAACAAACAAAAAATAATTATGCAACTTATGACTTAGAGCTGGCTGCCATAATCCATGCTTTAAAAATGTGGCGCCATCATCTGATGGGTAAAATATTTTTGCTAATGTCTGATAACATAAGTTTGAAGTATTTGTTTGATAAACAAAATTTGAATGCAAGGAAATCTAGATGGTTAGCTTTCCTTAGAGAATATTATTTTGAAATAAAACACATCAAACGAAAGGAAAATAAAGTGGTTGATGCCTTAAGCAGAAAGGAAATAACAAGTTGTATAGTTGCCATTAGAAGTTATAAAACAGAATTAGATGATAAATTGGAAGACGGGATAAAACTGGACACAAAATACCAAAATCTAAGGGAAAAGGTAACTCATAATGTATCTAAAAATGTAAATACAAATTACAGTTTAAATGAAAAAGGATTAATGTTGTATAAAAGCAGACTTTATGTGCCTAACATTTCGAAAATTAAACTGTTGATTTTTAATTAAGTACACAACAGTCCTTATTCCAGACATCCAAGGTATCAAAAGATGATAACAATGTTGAGAAAAGAGTATTTCTGGCCTAATATGAAGAACAAAGTTGCTGAATATATAGCTAGGTGTATAGAATGTCAACAAGTTAAGGCTAAGAATCAACACCCAACAGGTATTTTACAACCATTGCCAATTCCAAATTGGAAATGGGAAGTCATCAGTCTTGACTTTATAACTGGTTTGCCTAAAATTCAGAAACAAAATGATTCAATAATGGTAGTTGTGGAAAACCTAAGGAAGGAAGCATACTTTATTCCTATTAAAACAACTCATAAAGTTGCTAACATTGTTGACATCTTCAGGAAGGAAATTTTTTCGGTTGCACGGAATTCCAAAGGTAATAATTTCTGACAGAGATCCTAAGTTTACTAGTAATTTTTGGAAATCATTATTTAAAGGAATATATACTAAATTGAATTCCAGTACTGGTTATCATCCACTAATAGATGGACAAACATAAAGAGTCAATCAAGTACTAGAAGACATGTATTAATCTTGTATATTGATCTAGGAACAAAGCATCAATCTCATCAAAGATTAATCAACAAATAACTCATGAAATGGTGTAATCAGTCTACAGGAATAGTAGCCGCTCTGTATTCACATAAAGAATGAATGATTACAATTACAATGTCATGCTACAAGCATGAATGAAGAGACAATTAGAATTCCTTAGGAGGGCATTCGAATTGAATGAGTGAGTCTAGCTTAACTAACTGTAATCCATGGTTCACACTCAGTTAACCACTGATCAAAACCCTAATTGACTCACCTAAACCCTAACTGAAGTCGGAGTGCAATAAATGACTGAGTCTCAACTAAAAGAGATCAGACACATGTCATAGCAAGCCAACCATCAAATGCTAGTGCTTCAATGACTTCAATGAACCCCGATGAGGTTAACTAAAGCTGAACTGAACATCAGAAGTTGGTGGAGGTTCCCTTGTTGACTCCAGCTCATTAATTAGTCATTAAATAATCGATTAAATGAATGGAGGTGCCTTCACTGAGCTGTTTAACTGATTGTAACCACCAGTTATCAATTAGGTGCATTAATATCACTCAAATCACCCCCAGAGTGCTCCAATTAGCCTCCCCAAATGTAAGAGAAGGCTAAGTTAGCCTCCTTGACTGAAGGTAGGCATGGGTGTGACTGGATGATGTCAATTAATGTCAATTATACTTAGGATAGTGGTTTAACTAGGCCAATTTGACCAAAAAGAGTGTGTATGGTGGTAAATGTCTCCAACACCCCCCCTTAAGCTATACTCAGGAAGAGTTAGAAAACATAAATCCATAAAAATGCTAGGACCCCCGCAACTAAGGCCATAGGTCACCCTATACAATGCTGAAATTGAAACAATGCTCAAAACAAACTAAGTGAGGAAAAGAGGGAAAATCCAGTGGGAAAAACCCCCCCTCAAGCTAAACACTAAAAGTAGTCTGAATCACCCTGATGAACTCACCCCCAATAGTAAACGGAGGTAAGTGAACTTCTTTTCTAAAAATCTCTTGGTGAAGATGTCTGCAATATGCTCATCAGTCGGGCAGTATTGCAGAATGATGGTCATGTCATGCACTAGCTCCCTGATATAGTGCATGTGGATCTCTACATGCTTGGTCCTCTGCCTGGTAACTGGATCTGTGGAAATATGAATAGCACTTTGATTGTCACAAAAGAGGACAGTGGACAAAGTACTACCAAGATCAAACTCTAAAAGAATGCCTTGCAACCAACTGATTGGATGCAAGCATTCACCGCTCCTCGATACTCGGCCTCTGCTGAAGATAGTGCTATGGGAGCCTGAGTTTTGCTTGACCAGAAAATGGGGCCACCACCAAACATGAATAAATATCCTGAAGTATACTTTTGATCAATAGAATCACCCACCCAATCAGAATCTATGTATCCAACTAGCTCTAGCTCAGAGTCTGCAACATAGTGAATGCCGTAGGTCCTGGTTCCCTGAATATACTGGAGGATCCTCTTGGCTTTATCCCAATGAAGATCATGAGGCTGCTGAATGTATCTTGATACAAAATTCATAGCATAACAAATATCAGGCTGAGAATGTGTCAAGTACAACAAGCTACCAATCAGTGGTCGATAGATAGTGCAGTCCATGGGAGGTGTGCTTTTTCCTTCTTCAAGGCTGATCCCTGAAAGGAAAGAGAATGGTGCAGACCTGCAATCAGCCATGTTAAACTTGACTAACAGGTCTGAAATGTATTTGGACTGAGTGACCATAATCCCATTAGAATTTTTCTCAATTTCGAGCCCCAAAAATTGTTTTAGAAGCCCCAAATCACTCATTTCAAAGGCATTGTGGAGAGCAGTTTTGATGGCTGAAATGGAGGCAACTGTGCTACCTGTGATCAGTAAGTCATCAACATATAAAACAATGATAATTAGATGACCATCATACTGCTGTAAATACACATTTTGATCTAATTTACACCTCTGAAAGTTTTGTGAGAGAAGGAAGGCATCCATCTTGGAATACCACTCTCTTGGGGCCTATTTTAACCCGTATAGTGACTTCTTTAGCTTGAAAACCAACGATGGAACAGTGATGTACCCCTCAGGATTATTCATGTATATCTCCTCATGCATATCTCCATGCAAAAAGGCTGACTTAACATCCATGTGATGCACTTCCCAGTGCTTGGATGCTGAAATTGCCAAAACAAGGCGGATGGAGTCCATTTTTGCAACCGGTGCAAAGGTCTCATGGTAGTCCACTCCTTGGACCTAAGAGAAACATTTTGCTACCAGAATTGCCTTATATTTGTAGGTGCTTCCATCAGTAGCAACCTTGGTCCGAAACACCCACTTTCATTGAACCAATTTCCTTCCCGGAGGAAGAGAAACTAGCTCCCAAGTAGTGTTTTTCTGAAGAGAATTCATCTCTTCATCCATGGCAACTTGCCATCTCGGATCCTTCCGAGCATGGTAGTAGGATTTTGGATCTGAACCAATCATCAAATAGCAAGTTTTGGACAGCAAATTATCAGGACAAGAGAGTGCAATACCTGCTCTTTGGAAATCAGACTGGGTTCTCCTTGGATCATCCGGATTTCCAATGTTGTCACCTGCGGAGGAGAGTGTCTGTCGGGCCCATGTAGGAAGATGATTTTGCACTTCAAGTTCTGATTTAGCATCTGATGATTGATATACATTGATATTAGAAATCAGAGGATCCAAATCAGGGTCATCACCCCCAATTTCATCATCCAAATATTCAGTAGAATAGGAAGAAAATTCAGCAGTTTTCTCCTTCACTAGTTCCACCTCCTAAAGAGGCTCATCGAACTTGAGACTTCTCTCAATGATGATATATTTGGTATTGATATCTAGTAGCTTGAAACCTTTAGATTCATCAAAATACCCAATAAACAGACATTCTATGCTTTGCGGTTGCAAAGCCCTTCTTTTATCAAGCGGAATCCGGGCCCATGCAGTGGACCCAAACACCCGTAGGTTCGACACATATGGCTTGTGTCCGAAGTATGCTTCGAAAGGGGTCTTCCCTTTCATGGATGAGTGTGACACCCTATTCAAAATTTATGCTGCAGCATGCATGGCCTCAGCCCACAAATTTGCAGCAAGCTTCTTGGACTCCAACATATAGGTGGTCACCTCCTTGAGAGACTAATTCTTCCTTTCTGCTACTCCGTTCTGCTGGGGAGTGTAGGGAATTGAATGTTGGACCTGAATACCACTTTGGGATAATATGTGGAGAAACTCATTACTAACATACTCCCCTCCATTATCAGATCTCAAGATCTTGATCTTAAGCCCAGAGGCATTTTCGATCAAGGCCTTCAATTCAGAAAATTTTTCACATACTTTTTATTTCTTTTTTAGAAAGAAAACCCATGTATACCTTGAAAAATCATAAATAAAAGTAAGGAGATACCTCGATCCATTCATGGATGTGACAGGCATCAGAACGCTGATATCAGAATGTATCAGCCCCAATATGCATGTAGCTTGGTTTTCCTTCCCTCGATCGAGCTTGTGCTCAGGGTGTTTTCCAATCACACAACCCTTGCAAATTCCCGTGGTTTCCTTGATGACCAGGAGGCCTTCAACCATGGAGTGTTTATGTAATTGCTACAAGTATTTGAAATTAATATGGCCAAACCTCTCATGCCACAGCCTACTAACCTCATTTCCATGAGTTAGCAAAGTGGTGGGCTTTGCATCCGCAACAAAGTGAGAGAACTCATAGTCTTTTGCATGATGGTTTGCAACGCCCTTAGCAATGAGTTTCCTGGATGCAATTTCTGTTATCTCAACATCATTTGGGTTGAAATAAAATCTCTTAGGCACTCATGTATTTGTCATCTTATAGACACTAAGGAGATTTGATGCCAGAGACGGTACATACAAAACATTTGAAAAAAAACCATTTTCAAGATCAACACTACCTTATCCTTCTGAAATGATGGTGGAGTTATCTCCCATGTGGATGGGGATGGATTTGTTGGTCTCCAAGGATGAAAAGGAGTCTTTCTCAACCATCATGTGGTTCGAAGCTCCAGATTCAATCAATAGTGCTTTGGACTTCGAAGTGCTTGCCATGAGGACATGCCCTTTTTCATGTTGTGGTTCCCGATCTTGCTGATCTCTCCTCCAAAATATTTCTGGAAGATTGATGTGATTTCTCTCAAGGAGAGAGGTAGCTTCATCAAGCTTCTTCTTCATGCAGACATGTTCAGGGTGGAAGCCCTTCCCACAATAAGAACACTTGACTTTTTCCTTGCCATGGTTGCATTTTCCTTTGTTCTTCCTTGAGCCGGAAGACTCATCATGCTGTTGATTTTCAACTCTAGGTTTAGGAGCATAAAATTTAGTTTTTGGGTTCTTTTGCTGCTTTCCTTTACCCTTCAGATATTTGGACCCTGAGACATGAAGGGTTTGATCACGGGAAGATCTGATGATCCCCATATGCACAAGCTTGTCATGTTCACATTTTGGGGACTCAATGAAGGCATTGAGTGTAGGCATCTTCCATCAAGGGGTTGTGAGCTTCCCCATACGGAATGTAGAAACAAAAACTGAATAATCAGCCCCAAGTTTGGAGAGTATAGCGAGGATGAGATGATCATCCTCCTTCCCCACTTTGCATTGCTTCAAGAGTAAAACAATATGCTTGAACTTTATGAAGAAATCATTCAAAGTATCGAATTTGGAGGGTTGGAGAGACATGAGTTCATTTTCGAGCTGGTAAACCCTCAAGTCATCATGCTTTCCATATAGAGTCTCCAATTTGTCCCATATTTATTTCAGAGTCTTCAATTCCACAAGATGAAAGAGAAGGTCTTGGGAAATAGAGAGGCGCAAGAAACCGAAGGCTTCATCCTTCTTGTTCAAGAATCTTGATTTTTCTATGGTGGATCGAGGCTCATCTTCAGTGTCCATGGTGACTCTAAAAAGTCCTCTGGAGCACAGCTGAATCTCCATATCACATTTCCATGAGTGGAAATTGTATGGAGTCAAGAGATCTACTGAGGAGGCCATCTGGATGTGCTGGAGCGAATGCTTCACTTGTAGAAACCTGAAAATCAAAACAGAAAGGGCAATGTAAGGTCGGACAGCCTGCACATTTTAGGCTTTCATCACACCCAACATAGTCAATCAAGCAAGCTTGATCAACAAGTTCTTTACTTGGGGTATTAAGTGGTAAGCCTTGGCTTCTAGTGCAGTGCTGGATTTTTGAGCTATTGCTCAAATTTCATGCAGAAATCTATCAAAAAGCTTGTTTTTGAGAGATAGAGCTTCGTCCCGCCGTAAGCTCTGATACCATATTAATCTTGTATATTGATCTAGGAACAAAGCATCAATGTCATCAAAGATTAATCAACAAATAACTCATGAAATGGTGTAATCGGTCTACACGAATAATAGTCGCTCTGTATTCACATAAAGAATGAATGATTACAATTACAATGTCATGCTACAAGCATGAATGAAGAGACAGTTCGAATTCCTTAGGAGGTCATTCGAATTGAATGAGTGAGTCTAGCTTAACTGACTGTAAGCCATGGTTCACACTCAGTTAACCACTGATCAAAACCCTAATTGACTCACCTAAACCCTAACTGAAGTCGGAGTGCAATAAATGACTGAGTCTCAACTGAAAGAGATCAGACACATGTCATAGCAAGCCAACCATCAAGTGCTAGCGCTTCAATGACTTCAATGAACCTCGATGAGGTTAACTGAAGCTGAACTGAACATCAGAAGTTGGTGGAGGCGCCCCTGTTGACTCCAGTTCATTAATTAATCATTAAATAATCAATTAAATGAATGGAGGCACCTTCACTGAGCTGTTTAACTGATTGTAACCACCAGTTAGCAATTAGGTGCATTAATATCACTCAGATCACCCCCGGAGTGCTCCAGTTAGCCTCCCGAATGTAGGAGAAGGCTAAGTTAGCCTCCTTGACTGAAGGTAGGCGTGGGTGTGAGTGGATGATGTCAATTAATGTCAATTATACTTAGGATAGTGGTTTAACTAGGCCAATTTGACCAAAAAGAGTGTGTATGGTGGTAAATGTCTCCAACAACATGTTACGAATGTATGTTAGAGACTATCCCAAGAAATTGGAAGATTATTTGCACTAAGTTGATTTTGCATATAATAATCATTGTCAAGCTTCAGCTAAACTTAGTCTTTTTGAAATATTATATGGTAGGAATTTAACACTCCCATTACATGGAGTAATCTAGTTGACATATTGATATTAGGACCTAACTTGTTAAAAGAACTGGAACTAACAATGAAACAAGTACAAAGAAATTTGAAAACTGCTCAGGACAAACAAAAGAGTCATGCAAAAACAAGTACAAAGAAATTTGAAAA
Organism: Pseudotsuga menziesii; assembly: GCA_001517045.1. Lineage (NCBI taxonomy): Eukaryota > Viridiplantae > Streptophyta > Pinopsida > Pinales > Pinaceae > Pseudotsuga > Pseudotsuga menziesii. The sequence goes on from LPNX010059669.1 coordinate 78,415, forward strand.
TTGCTCAGGACAAACAAAAGAGTCATGCAAACCTTAAAAGAACTCTAAAATAATTCTAAGAAGGTGAGCATGCATTTTTTAAGGTAAAAGCTAGAAAAAACTCCTGTAAGTTAGGGAGTTGTGCTAAATTAGCACCCAGGTATTGTGGACCGTTCGAAATATTGGCAAGAGTTGGGCCAATGGCATATCAGTTAGCTTTGCCACCTAATCTTAGAATGTCTTTCATATTTCCATATTGAAAAAGTATGTGCACGATGCTACTCATGTGATCGACTGTAATGTTATTCAGGTATAACCTAAAGGAGATTTTTAGGTGGAACCGAACTGTATTCTCGACAAGAGGGAATTTTTTCTCCGGAATCGCACCATTGGATAGGTAAAGGTGCAATGGAAACACCTCAGTCCATATGAAGCAACCTAGGAATTGAAGAGTCATATGCGAGAGGCATATCCATCTCTTTTCCAAGAAGACTCAAAATAAACTTAAGAAACATCGAGTACAATGTTGAACTTAAGGGGGGGTGTTTGTAACACACCTAGAACTGAAAAATAAATATTTTTATTTATTTGAAAGAAACATTATGTTAAAATTATTGTAAAGTTTTTATGACCAAGTTGGTCAAGGATGACTGTAATTGAATATTTATTTATTTTAAGAATTAAATAGAAGAGACACATATCCAAAGGAGACCATTGAAAGAGTGTTCACTGGCCCAATAGGAGGAATGAACAGCTGTAGAAGGCTAGTTGACAAGTGGGAGCACTAGAATTTCACTTTCTAGCTGTTGTAGGAATCAAAATCCATAAAATTGTGGTCTTTTTCCCTGAGAGGGGAAACTGAGCAGGTGGCTCATTTAATTCCAAAACTAACCCAAAGACCTCATTAGAGGAAATTTGGGGTCTAAATTGGGCCTTATAAGAAAACGTGCTAAAATAAGTTTTTGTGAGTTGGAATTCAAGAACCAATAGAATTTCAATAAAATAAGTCAACCATAATGGTTGAATTGGCATATTTGTCATTAAAAAAACTACTTTTTTTGTTCGTATTTTCGACATATCTCATTATGTTTTTACTCAAATTTCGATCAGGAGAGATCGTTGGATGCGTAATTTGATTCCGCATCCAACGAGTACCCACACTGCATACTTTTGACGGACCCCGCTACCCCAAAAACAAGAAATACCTGAAAAAAC
>LPNX010059705.1:5066-47040 GCA_001517045.1 Pseudotsuga menziesii
ATGTCATGAACAATCAAATATGCTATGGACACTCAACCAATTTCGATTTTAGAGGATTCCATAGTTCTTCCTACCAATCCACAACAAGAAAGACAAAAGAATTTGCTCGAGGGGCCTTTGGTCTCCATAGCAGTTGAAGAACGAGCACCGCATGGCACTGATCACGGAGTAAAAAGTAGGTGCAAATCAAGGCCACTTGAAACCTTTTCATATTTACTTGGATGTGGGTATACAAGTGATGAATTTAGAGAATCATTGAATGGCGAACATGTTCTTGAAGATGACAATGTTGTTCAGACAATGCTATAGTTGAAATGTGGAGAAGGAAACTCTCTTATTTTTGTTATCCATGTAATAGTGTTGAATGGGAAAATTGTGAATCTACATATTGGATTGACGGTTGGCATTGTGTATCACTCCCCATTGTTCGACAAATAACTGTAGAGCTATCCGATTTAGAGGAGAGGCAGTCGATTATTTCACCTAAATATTACCACATATCAGATCTTGTACAACGAGGTTCACCTGTTATGATGATAACTATGAAATGTTTGACGATTAGTGGTGTTTAGTTAGCTGACTCCTAGGTCTACACTTTATTTTATGTAGGGCACATATACACAGTGGTTTCCCTGAGAAGAAATGAATGGCACACTGAATACTAGCTGGCACGTTGCTTGGATGGGAAGCATACCCTCATTGTCTCATTAAGTGACTCCAAGGGAAATTATTTTCCAATTGGGTTGATGGTTATCAAAGGAGAATATTTGACACAGGTTTCCCACTCACAAAAGAAAAAAGGTTATGTATTTGAATATTATCGACCAAGTCCAATTGTATACCATTATACAAAATTAGTTATTGGCACAAACCTCCAGCTGCAAACAATGCCAAGCAAGAACTCATTAAAGTCACGATACTTTTTGCCTTACTCCGAGCACGATATGCTAAAGGATACTGTTCATATTAGAGGTGATCCCGATGGTCTATTATAATAACCACAAGTAGGTAGGCATGTATGTGGTAGTCAATTATTTTGGTTACATGGTCTCATTGATTATTTATAGCTTGATAGATTGACAACTTGATAGATTGATACATTTCATAGACTTCTACAACTTAATAAATTGCACAAGATTCATCATGGATTTTTGTATTATATTTATACTTCCATGACTCATTCCATATAGACCTAGACCATTAATTAGCACTCTATATGTGATATGTCTATTGCATCTAACTTGAATCTCAAAGTTGGTCATATAAGGACATTAGTAAACACCCCAATTTTTCATGGAAATTCCTAATGCAAGTGTTAAAATAAGGTATAAAATCTTCCCATGCTTAATAACTCTCACCAACGCTAGCCTTGAAATCCTAGTTTACAAACCCTATAGCCAATCCTAGTAACCCTAGTTTGCACCCTAAACCCTAGTTTGAATTCTAAACCATAGAAAACCTAGTTTGTATCCTAGATACTAGTTTGTGTCAACTTCGTGATCCACTGAAGGTGAGGTATTGTATCCCCTTGTGTTAGTGAACCATACTAATTGTAGCCCATAATGTAGAGTAATTTTAACATTGTAAAATGAAGAAAAAGAGAAGTATCCACATGGCATACCACATCAAGAGCATCCATTAATGACATACTGCATACTACATCAAGATAATACTACATACTACATCGATAGAATCCATTACATGACATACTTCATCAAGAGCCAATCCTAGTAAGCCTAGTTTGTACTGTAAACCCTAGTTTGAATTCTAAACTCTAGAAAACCTAGTTTGTGTTCTAAATCCTAGAAAACATAGTTTGTAGCCACTAACTATCATCTACAGATCACTAGTACCAGTTATTCGATGTCACCACTAACCAATATCTCGTATCAATTGAGATGAAAGGTAATCCTATCCTAATAACCCTGGTCAATCCTAGCTTACTAACCCTATATCCAATCCTAGTAACACTAGTTTTCACCATAAACCCTAGTTTGAATTCTAAACCATAGAAACCCTAGTTTGTATCCTAGAGACTAGTTTGTGTCAACTTTTTGATCCAATAAAGGTGAGGTACTATAGCCCCTTATGTTAGTGAACCATACTAATTGTAGCCTATGATGTATAGTAATTTTTAACATTGTAAAATGAAGCAAAAGAGAAGTATCCACATGAAATACCACATCAAGAGCATCCATTTCTAACATACTACATACTACATCAAGAGCATACTACATAATACATACTACATCGATAACATCCATTTCATGATATACTACATCAAGAGCCAATCCTAGTGACCCTAGTTTGTACCGTAAACCCTAGTTTGAATTTGAAACCCTAGAAATCCTAGTTTGTGTTCAAAATCATAGAAAACATATTTTGTAGCCACTAACTATCATCTACATATCACTAGTACCATTTATTAGATGTCACCATTGACCAATATCTCATACCAATTGAGATCAAAAGTAATCCTATACTAATAACCCTCGCAAATCCCAACTTACAAATCCTATAGCCAATCCTCGTAGTCCCAATTTGCACCGTAAACCTTAATTTGAGTTATAAAGCATATAAACCCTAGTTTGTATCCTAGAGACTAGTATGTGTCAACTTCATGATCCACTAAACGTGAGGTGCTATAGCCCCTTATGTTAGTGAACCATACTAATTGTAGCCTATGATGTAGAGTAATTTTTAACATTGTAAAATTAAGCAAAAGAGATGTATCCACATGACATAACACATCAAGAGAATCCATTACTGACATACTACAGGCTACATCAAGAGCATACTACATACTATATACTGCATCAATAGCATCCATTACATGACATACTACATAAAGAGCCAATCCTAGTAACCCTTGTTTGTACCATAAACCCTATTTTGAATTCTAAACCCTAGAAATCCTAGTTTGTGTTCAAAATACTAGAAAACATAGTTTGTAGCCCCTAACTATCATCTATATATCACTAGTACCATTTATTCGATCTCACCATTGACCAATATCTCGTATCAAACAGTCAAATCTTAGAATGAAGGAGACCACTGGTCTTTTAATAAAAGGATATTGAAATCATAATAATGATGGTAATCACATAAATTGAGATGAAAGGTAATCCTACCCTAATAACCCTGGCCAATCCTAGCTTACAAACCCTATAGCCAATCCTAGTATCTTTAGTTTTCATCGTAAACCCTAAGTTGAATTATAAACCATAGAAACACTTGTTTGTATCCTAGAGGTAGGAATTCTATGCCCCGTGTAGGGATTCAACATGTGTCTATGAAAGCCTGTAGGAGGTGGGATTCAACGTACCCTAGAATGATGACCGTGGTTAAAATAGACAAACCATCAACTATGTTGTATTCAGTACATCAAGATAGTGCTACATGTGGCCCTCTACTCTAGGTCCATGGACAAGGGATCCTGTTTTAGGTCAATTTTGGAAACTAGGGTTTTTATGAGTAAGGGAATGTGAAATTTTTTCACATAGGGTTCAACTTTGCAAATTTTTTGACCATGAAAATGTGGCTAGCATTGTCACATGGAAACTCCCTAAACATGCTTGCATGGCCGACCGAAACCCCATTTTCATGCATGGTTGGAATTCTATGCCTCGGGTAGGGGTTAAATAGGTGTCCTTGAAAACTTGTAGGAGGTGGGATTCAATGTGCCATAGAATGATGAATGTGGCTCAAATCAACAAACCATCAAATCCGTTGGATTTAGGACATCAGTATATTTCTAGGGGCGTCCCGCTACTCTGGATACATGGATAAGGGATCGTATTTTAGGTTAATTTTGGAAACTAGGGTTTTGGTAAGTAAGGGAATGTAAAATTTTTGCACATAGGGTTAAATTTTACAAATTCATTGACCTTGAACATGTGGATAGAGTTCACACATGGCACCTCCATAAACATGCTTTCATTACCCACCAGAACCCTATTTTGATGCACGGTTGGAATTATATGCCTTGGGTAGGGATTCAACAGGTGTCCCTGAAAATCCGTAGGAGCTGGGCTTCAACATTCCATAGAATGATGATCGTGGCTCAGATCAATGAACCATTGAATTTGTTGGATTTAGGAAATCTGAATAGTGTTGGGGTGGCCCTCTACCCTAGTTCCATAAAGAAGGTATCTGGTTTTAGGTCAATTTTGGAAACTAGGGTTTTTCTCAGTAAGGGAATGTGAAATTTTTGCACATAGAGGTCAACTTTGCAAATTCATCAACCGTGAACATGTGGCTAGTGTTCCAACATGGAACCTCCCTAAACACGCTTGCATGACCCACAATATTTCACGTACCCATGCCCCAATATCATGCCGAATTAAAATTTTCATCAAGGGCCTTTACTGTTCATCGAAACACATGGCATGGTCATGACCACATCTCGACATTTCCAACACTATCACGCTCCCTACTGTCTTCCATTGATCCGTCCAAAGATCTGCAAGGAAATATCTCAGAGGAGATCAGACAGCGGAGAGAAAACACGATACAAATCAACGATCATAAATGATCCCATAGCTGGAACCAAATCAACGGCTCATAATTCACTCGTAAAAATCAATGGTGCTGAAATCCTGAGTTGCAGAGTTGAAAAGTTCCCAAAATAGCAATCTTACTTCTCACAACCCACATCCCACATCAAAAACAGATCAACGACGGAGAATCATTTTGTGAAGATCGGCAACATGGAGACTTGAATTGCAGGATTGGGAATTATAGAAATCACGACACTGCAATCCCGCATCCCACATCTCGCAAGTTGCGGAAGGGAAATTTGTGGAAACCAAAAATTTGTGAAACGGAATTCCACATCCCGCATCCCGCAATCCTGCAAATTTGGGCAAAGGAGGATTTCTAGAAGGAAACTTAGCTTTTTGACTGAAGTCTTGCATCGATTGATCATTCATGCCATTACCAATATGACCAATCTACCCTACAACTTAGTTCAAAATGCATTGAGGGAAAAACATACATAGATGCCTATAATTGTAATTATTCAAAAGAACAATGCATCAATTCAACACAACAAAAGGTTCATCACATTCCATCAAGCAATTACAATGCAAGAAATACAGTTGCAGAGAATTATGTAGACAAGAACACTTATCTTGAACAAAACTTGTCTCGCAACTAGCTTTGTCGCTGCAACGTTCCTCCCAACCATAGGCCAGTGTGCTCCTTAGTCTCTCAACGACACTGCCACCCCCGAGCTGGGCATGATTTCCTACAGGAATAAGGGAACACTAGCAGACTCATACATAAACAAGGGTGCCATACAACTCAGCCAAGCCAACACAGATGGGTTTATCAGGCTGTAAGGGAAAACATCCCAACATATGGGTTTCACAAGTCACTCTCCCCAGCCATCTCACAGTTGCGTTTCACAAATTGTTCATAGTCAAGCCGACCTTCACCTTAAGGACCAATCAAGCCAACAGATGGGTTTATCAGATTGTACACAGTCAAGCCATATTACTATAGGGTTTATCAAGCTACCTACCTAAGCCAGTATCCACATTTGGTTTTATCAAACTATCCAACCAAAGGTTACTCACTAGGTCAAACACAACAAGACACAACCAAGCCAACATATGGGTTTATCACGATTCTATGTAAATGGGCAAGAAGAACTGCTAAGATAATGAGCTCATCTACAAATCTAAGAACATCGTCATAAGACCTATCTGGCCTGGATTCTCCACTACCTACACACCCAACACAAGGAAGTGTCCCCTTCTCTGCTCCACAGTCTTTCAGGCTACACCTTCCCTTCCAGTTCTCTTCAGGATGTGCATAGCAGGTTCGCCAGCCACTCTTATCTTATTGTGAGGTTCCACACTAGGTTTTATCAAGCACATTCTACATCTCTCCCATTCCTAAGTCTTGTACATAGTTCAGGCCTGAACTAGGGTGCACATTACAACAACCACAGGGATACTCTACAACAGAGTCTTACTCTGGAACACGAGTAACATGGTCTCATACACTCTCTAGTTTAAGAAAACGCTACCACATAACAATAATAGTCCTTCCAAAGGAAAACACTCATAGAATGTGAAGGATACACACAGGAAGAGATTCGCTATTGAATGGCTTCCCGTGAATGGAGAACGAAGATGGATGATGATCCAAAATGTCCCGCAACTCTCTAAACGTGAGAGTAAAACCAAAACATGAACACGTGAGTCAAACTAGCATATAGTTCTTTTGTTTTCTTGTCCCTGCAAGCTTAACATGACATTCCAGAACTGGATGCTCTACCTAATTTGAATTTTCCCATACTCTTCTGCTTCCAAGCAATAACTACCTCAACCACCTTCTGGTAGAATAAATGGTTGAGAAGAAAGACAAGAAAGAGGTTAGTTGACAGTTCTTATAGGTTCTCCCCATGACATGTGGATTTTCCCCAAATAGGCTCAAGGTTAACATTCCACACCCCCTTATCCTTAGGAAAATCATGCCACCATCTCATTATTCGTTTCATTCATATAGTTGGTTGTTGGTTTTTCATTAATTTGCATATTTACATGATGTTCACAAACGTGCTTGACTTAGCACAAAAACCATAGGAATCAACCATGATCACACATATTCCAAACATCAATCAGTGATAGGGCCTTGGCCTTGAGATCCTTGTCATGATTCCATATAATATTTACATCATGATACATTAATGCAACGGGGTCAAAACTGGGGTGTTGCATTCCCCTCCCCCTTCAATAGCACTGTCCTCAATGCTTTACAAAATTGAACAAAGAGCTACACTGGTATCGCCTCAGTGCTTTGCAGAATTGAACAAAAATGGATGTGCCAATTGCATGGAATCCTCTAGCTCCCACGTAGCCTCTTTAGGACCGTAGTGCTCCCATTACACCTTTAATTGCCCTATGGATTGATGTCGGAGCATGGTGACCTTCCTGTCAATGACCCACATTGGATCGATTCGAAACTCTCCCTCAGGTTCCACCTAAATCACATCTCAATTTATCATATGGTTAGGGTCATGTATATATTTCTTAAGCAAAGAAACATTAAAGACATTATGAGCTCTAGTGCTAGCAGGAAATGAAAGTCTATATGCAACTAAACCTATTCTTTCAAGCACTTCAAACGACACACAATATCTTGGTGACAACTTGGAACAACTCCCAAGCCTCAGGGAACTCTTCTTTTCCCTCACTCTGAGGTAAACATGATCCCCAAAACTGAATTCCTTATTCACCCTATGCTTATAAGCATTGCTTTTCTGTCTGTCCTGGGATGCTTTCAGATTCTTCCTGATATTTACAACCTCTTACTCCGTCTCCTTCAGCAATTATGGACCAAGCACAACCCTGTTCACTAGATTATCCCAAGTCACTGGTGTTCTACACCTCCTTCCATACAAAGCTTCATACAGACTCATCCCCAAGGATGCTTGCTATCCATTATTATAGGAAAAATCTACCAAGTGTAAATAATCTTCTCACTTGGTTGGTTTGTCCATCACATACATGCAAAGCATGTCTTCCATCACTTAGTTAGCTCTCTCTGTCTTCCCATCATTCTGAGGGTGGTAGGCAGTGCTGAAATTCAACTTTGTACCCAAATCCGCAAACAACCCCTTCCAAAAATTGGAACTGAACTAGACATCTCTGTCAAAGACAATTTCCTTAGGCAATCTGTGCAATTTCAAAATCTCCTTCATGAAGATCTTTGCAATGTTATCAGTCTTGTGCATAGAATTAATCAGTATGAAATGTGCTTCCTTCGTCAACTTGTCCACCACAACCATGATGGAATAATGTTGTCTCCAAGTCATTGGCAATCCTATAATAAAATCCATGGAAATAACTTCCCATTTCCATTCTGTAACTGGCAAAGGTTGCAACAAATTTTCAAGGTGTTGATGCTCAACCTTTACCTTCTGACATTTCATGCATCTCGACATATATTCAGCCATGTCCTTTTTCAGTCCTGGCCAAAAGTATAGATTTCTGGCTGTAGAAATTGTCTTCTGATATCCTGGGTGACCAAAATATGGAGCTTGATGGATCTCGTCTATAACAACTCTCCTCAAATTTTCTACCTTTGGAATGTAAATTCTTCCTTTATACGTAAGAAGTCCCTCTTCTTCCAATTTATATCCCTCTTACCTCTTTTCAAGGCTTTGTTGCTGCAATTTGTCTTTCACTTGCACATACATTTCATCTCCAACAATATGATTAACAATCTGCTGCCTCAAAATCTGATTGGCAAATACTAAGAGATGGCACATGCATTTCCTAAACCTTCCTGCTGAGTGCATCAGCTACCTTATTCTCTTTTCCTTTTATGTTTTTGATTTCAAAATCAAACTCACATAAAAAATCCAACCATCTAGCTTGCCTAGCATTTAGAGTAGGATGATCAAATAAATACTTCAGACCACAATGGTCTATCCTTAACTCAAATCTTCTACCCTTCAAGTAATGCCTCCACATCTTGAGAGCATGTACTATGGATGCAAGTTCTAGATCATGAGTAGCATAGTTCTTCTCATGATCCTTCAAATTTCTTGACTCATAACATATAACGTGGTTTTCTTGCATAAGGACTCCTCCAATCCCTTGTCTGCATGCATCGGTACACACCACAAAATATTTCTCTGGGTCTGCAACTTTCAATACTGGTGCACTGGTGACAAGATTCTTCAACTGCTAGAAGCTTTCTTCAAAGCTAGATGTCCATTCAAAATGTATTCCCTTCTTTTGCAAAGAAGTGATGGCATGTGCAATCTTGTAGAATCCTTCAATAAACCTCTTGTAGTATCCAGCAAGTCCAATAAAAGATCTTACATCTGTCACATTTCTTGGAGTAGGCCAATTCAAAATGGATTCAATATTTTTAGGTTCCACAGATATACCCTCTTTTGAGATAATGTGACCCAAATACTAAATTCTATCTCTATAGAAGTCACACTTGCTCAGCTTTGCATACAACCGATGCTCCTTGAGAAATTGCAATGTTAATCTCAAATGATCTTCATGTTCTTCCTAATTCTTAGAATAAACAAGAATGTCATCAAGGAAAACAAGAACAAACTTGTCCAAATACCTGCTAAAGACACTATTCATAAGGCACATAAATGTAGTTGGTGCGTTTGTGAGACCAAATGGTACCACTACAAACTCATAATTCCCATACCTTGTTCTGAAGGCTATCTTATGAATGTCTTCATCCTTGATTCTCACCTGATGGTAACCCGACCTCAAGCCAATCTTGGAAAATACCCTTGCTCCTCTCATTTGATCAAAAAGGTCATCAATCCTAGGCAAAGGATACTTGTTCTTTACTGTGACTTTGTTCAGCTGTCTGTAATCAATACACAATCTGAGTGTATCATCTTTCTTACTTACAAACAGAATTGGTGCTCCCCAAGGAGACACGCTGGGTCTGATATACTTGTTCTCCAATAACTCTTGCAGTTGCATCTTTAGCTCTAGCATTTCTGGTTACTCATTCTGTAGGGTGTATTGGACACTGGTGCTACTCCTGTCACAAGCTCAATTGTGAAATCAATGTCCCTCTTTGGAGGAAGCCCTTGAATCTCATCAGGAAACCCATCCCTGAATTCCTGCAACACATGAAAGTCCTCCAACCTAGGAGTTTCATTCTCTGGTGCCTCCAAAATATGAGTTGCGTATAACTGGAAACCTTTCCTATAGAATTTCTTCAACTGCATTGTTGAAACTTGCCTCACAAAAATCACCTTTGGAATTCCTTTCACAATCCTTGAGTTTCCTTCTTCATCCAAGCACTCAAAATCCTTATTATAATAGTCAATATTTACTCCGTGATCTTCTAACCAATCCATTTCAATGAGAACATCATAGGAAACAAGTGGTATGACATTCATATCTACAAAAGTGGCCAATCCATTCATAACCAATGGATATTTCTCCACCACTTCGCTATCCTTTCTCTTCGTTCCAGTGGCTAGCTGAACTAAACAAGATTTGCTATGATTTACTTTATTAAAGGCACAAATCTCCACTACTCTAGGAGTAATGTAACTTTGAGTAGAACTATGGTCAATCAAGATAGAAACAGATTGCTCAATAATCTTACCTTTAAATTCAACCACAATTGACTAGTGATTTTCCTAGTGGTCCTCCAGTGCTGCATAAATCCTAGGGATGACCCTTACTACTTGACCCATTGTTTCTACTTCTTGAATGTTGTAAGCTGGCCTTGCACTCTCATTCTCGAGTGGACAATTCCTACGCATGTGGGGTCCTCCACATTTCCAACATTGGAGAGGTTCTCTATTCTTCTGTGGATCTCTTGGTTTCTCTCCCATCACCCTGGTCGACTGCTTTTCAGATTGTGATGGTTTCTTCTTCTAATTCCTGAAGCTAGAAGGTTTGAAACCTTTCTTCCTTTGGTCATACTTCTCATTCTTCTTGTCCTTCCATGACTTATGGTAATCAAGTTTTCCTTTGCTTTGCTCATATCAATACTTAGCCTTCCTAATTGCTTCTTCAAGAGTTATAGGTTCATAAAACTTGATCCTGTCTTTGTAATACTGAGGCAATCCACTCATACAAAGATGGATTTTCACTTTTTCATCTTTGATGTACCTGACATACCTCAACAGTTCTTGGAACTTATTTGCATACTCTTCCATGGTCTGTTGTCCCAATCTTAGCTCATGGAATTTTTTATCTTGTCATCATAGTACCTGTCAGAGAGGTATTTCTGCTTGAAATACTTCTGGAACCATTTCCTCTTAAGTCTTTTTTCACTGATCCTCCTTGCTTGCTTAAAGTTCTCCCACCAAATGGATGCCCTTCCATTCAAATTGAATATGGCAACCGTTGTCTTCATGTTCCCTGAATAATCCTGAACTTGGAAGTACTTATTTATCCCAAGAATCCAAGATTCAACTTCTTGTCCAGTCTTTAACTCGCCATCAAACGTAGGAGGTTTAGCCTTCTTAAATTCATCCCGAGAGCAATCCCTATGGTGCCTCTTTCTCTTTCCCTTACGAGAAGAAGAGCTTGAATCCCCACTTGCTTCTTTTGAGTCAGATGATATACCTGCAGTCCTTCTTCTTCTTCTGGTATTGCTCTTAGCGCATTCGAGTTTTATTGTACCCTGTCCAGAGTCTATCTTTCTTTGCAAGTCTGTTAAACTCTGCAACATAGCAGCATTGAACTGATTCTATTCTTCTTGGGCCTTAATTAAGCTTCTCACGGTGTCTGCAATATCTGGCGGTGTCTCTTGGAATCTCCTTCCATTAGACTCTATGTCATCATTTCCAACTTAGACATTTTCCCCCATGGCTTCTCTCTCACACTCGTAGGAGTCCTGAGCATCATATCCTTCATGGGTTCTCATGGCTAAACCACAACTTACTTTTCCAAGATGTACTATGACTCTGTGGAATGTGTTAACAATAGCATTTGTTAGACACATAGTAATTCAAAATCAAAACCATTTACTTACTGTCACCTAGCCTATCTAGGCCCAATGTTGTAATCGGCAACTTTGGTTAACTGATTCCCAGCCCATCCAAGCCCAATGCTGCAACCCGCAGCTTTGATACCACGCTGTCATGTACCCATGCCTCAATATCATCCAAAATTAAAAATTCATCGAGAGCCTTTTCTATTCATCGAAACACAGGGCATGGCCGTGACCACATCTCAAAATTTCCAACACTATCACGCTCCCTCCCATCTTCCATTGATCCGTTCGAAGATATGCAAGGAAAGATCTCAGAGGAGATCATACGGCGGAGAGAAATGTGATAGAAATCAATGTTCATAAATGATCCCGTAGCAGGAACCAAATCAACGGCTCAGATTTCACCCGCAAAAAATAAACGGTGTGGAAAGCCCGAGTTGCGGGGTCGAAAAGTTACAAAAATTCAATCTTACTTCCCACAACCCAAATCCCGCATCGGAAACAGATCAATGGCGGAGAATCATCCCACAAAGATCGACGACGCGAAGACTTGAATTGTGGGATTGGGAATTATGGAAATCGTGACACCGCAATCCTGCATCCTACATCCCGCAAGTTACGGAAGGGAAATCTACGAAATAGAATTCCTCATCTTGCATCCCACAATCTTGCAAATTTCTGTAAAGGAGGATTTCTAGCAAAAGACTCATCTTTTTTACTAAAGTCTTGGATCAATATGATCATTCAGGCGATTACCAATCTGGCCAATCTACCCTGCAACTTAGTTCAAAATGCATTGAGGGAAAAAAATACATAGCTTGCCTATAATTGGATTTATTCAAAAGAACAATGCATCAATTCAACACAGCAACATGTCCATCACATTCCATCAAGCAATTACAATGCAAGAAATATAGTTGCAGAGAATTATGTAGACAAGAACACTTATCTTGAACAGAACCTGTCCTGCAACCAGCTATGTCACTACAACATTCCTCCCAACCATAGGCCAGTGTGCTCCTTAATCTCTCAGCAACACTGCCACCCCCGAGCAGGGCATGATTTTCTACAAAATAAGGGAACACTAGCAGACTCATAATTACAGTTATCCAAAAGAATAATGCATCAATTAAACACATCAACATGTTCATCACATTCCATCAAGCAATTACAATGCAATAAATACAGTTGAAGAGATTTATGTAGACAAGAACACTTATCTTGAACAAAAATTGTCCCGCAACCAGCTTTGTGGCTGCAACGTTCCTCCCAACCATAGGCCAGTGTGCTCCTTAGCCTCTCAACAACACTGCCACCCCCGAGCTGGGCATGATTTCCTACAGGAATAAGGGAACACTAACAGACTCATACATAGACAAGGGTGCCATACAACTCAACCAAGCCAACACATATGGGTTTATTAGGCTATAAGGGAAAACATCCCAACATATGGGTTTCACAAGTCACTCTCCCAAGCCATCTCACAATTGGGTTTCACATATTGTTCAAAGTCAAGCTGACCTTCACCTTAAGGACCAATCAAGCCAACAGATGGGTTTATCAGACTGTACACAATGAAGCCATATTACTATAGGGTTTATCAAGCTACCTATGTAGCGCCCCCTAACATCCCAACGTCTAATAACAAGGAAAAGACACATATTTTTTTTTTATTACCATATATCCCTATCGAATAACATAATAAATCATCACATAAATGTAAAAAGCAATGGATGATAAAATATCTACGTAATAAATAGATTATTTAAAAGCATGCAAGATTAAATGATCATTTTTATAATTATGAATAAAAATGTAAATATTCTGAAAATAACATACAACATTAGATTTATAATTAACTTTATGTTATTAATATTTATAAAAATTATAAAATTAAGATATGGAATATATATATTTTCAAGAGAAATATACAAATTTCTATAATACTAGTTTAACAGTTAATTTTGTATATAACATAATCTTCATATTTTAAAAGCACTATATATATATATTATAATTTCGAATAGAAATATCATAAAAAGCCATGAACGTTATGTATAATTTTCAGAATAGAATTATACTAAAAAGCTGTTAACTTTTAGAACTATCATAAAGCAACACGGCGTTATCTTCAAATCATTTTAAACATAGCATCCAAATAAATATGGCAGGTATAAGTATCATAAATAGGGAGCCAACTATTACTCTACGGGATAAAATCACAGTCCAAGGGTGATTCTAACCTAAATGAAATCCAAATACCGACATGGGAGTGCTAGATCCATACTCACACAGATCGGATGCTACAAATTGCCACCACAAGAGCTTGATCGATACCCAAAGCAAGCATGCAGTCATATCTCATTTTACCTATGAGGAAACTCTATATAGCACCTCAGAGATCTATAAATCATATTAACGCCCAAATAGATGTAGTAGACTCAGATATATCGATCTCATGTAGGGGGATATCAAATAGATCTAGCCTGAATTCAACCTACAGGCGATTCTAACCAACAAGCCATCTCACAGTTGGGTTTCACATATTGTTCAAAGTCAAGCTGACCTTCACCTTAAGGACCAATCAAGCCAACAGATGGGTTTATCAGACCGTACACATTCAAGCCATATTACTATAGGGTTTATCAAGCTACCTACCTAAGCTAGTATCCACATTTGGGTTTATCAAACTATCCAACCAAAGGTTACTCACTAGGTCAAACACAACAAGACACAACCAAGCCAACATATGGGTTTATCATGCTTCTATGTAAATGGGCAAGAAGAACTGCTAAGATAATGAGCTCATCTACGGATCTAAGAACACCGTTACAAGACCTATCTAGCCTAGATTCTCCACTACCTACACACCCAACACAAGGAAGTGTCCCCTTCTCTGATCCACAGTCCCTCAGGCTACACCTTCCCTTCAATTTCTCTTTAGGATGTGCATAGCAGGTTCACCAGCCACTCATATCTTATTGTGAGGTTCCACACTAGGTTTTATCAAGCACATTCTATGTCTCTCCCATTACTAAGTCTTGTACATAGTTTAGACCCGAACGAGGGTGCATAATACAACAACCACGGGGAGACTCTACAACACAGGCTTACTCTAGAACACGATTAACAGGGTCTCATACACTCTGTAGTTTAAGATAACGCTACCATGCAGCAATCACAGTCCTGCCAAGGGAAAACACTCATAGAACGCAAAGGATACACATAGGAAGAGCTCCGCTACTGAAGGGCTTCCCATGAATGGAGAATGGAGATGGATGATGAGCCAGAACATCCCATAGTTCTCTAAACTTGAGAGTAAAACCAATACGTGAACGCATGAGTCAAACTGGCATATAGTTCTGGTGTTTTCTTGTCCCCGCAAGCAAAACATGACATTCCATAACTGGGTGCTTTTCCCAATTCGAATTTTTCCCATACTCTTCCCCTTACAAGCAATAACTACCCCAACCACCTTTTGGCTTAATAAATGGTTGGGAAGAAAGACAAGAAATATATTAGTTGACAATTCTGATGGGTTCTCCCCATGACACATGGATTCTCCCCAAACAGGAAATTTTAACATTCCCCACCCCCTTATCCTTAGGAAAATCATTCCCCCATCTCATTATTCATTGCATTAATATAGCTGGCTGTGGGTTTTTCATTAATTTGCATATTTACATGATGTTCACAAACGTGCTTGACTTAGCACATAAACCATAGGCATCAACCATGAAATCCTATATTCCAAACATCAATCAATGACAGGGCCTTGGCCTTGAGCTCCTTGTCATGATTCCATATAATATTTACATCATATACATTAATGCAATGCGGTCAAAACCGGGGTGTTACACAAGAACCCCGTTTTGATGCACGGTTGGAATTCTATGCCCTGGGTAGGGATTCAACAGGTGTCCTTGAAATCCTGTAGGAGGTGGGATTCAATGTGCCATAGAATGATGACCATGGCTCAGATCACCAAACCATCAACTCCATTGAATTTAGGACATCGGGATAGTGCTAAGGGTGTCCTTCTACTCTGGGTCCATGGACAAGGGATCATGTTTTTTGTCAATTTTGGAAACTAGGGTTTATCTCAGTAAGGGGATGTGAAATTTTTACACATAGGGGTCAAATTTGAAAATTCCTTGACCATGAACATGTGGCTAGAATTACCACAAAGAACCTCCCTAAACATGCTTGCATGTCCCACCACAACCCCATTTTGATGCACGGTTGGAATTCTATGCCCCGGGTAGGGATTCAATAAGTGTCTGTGAAATCCTGTAGGAGGTGGGCTTCAATGTGCCATAGAATGATGACTGTCTCTCAGATATCTATGTTTGACTAAGAGATACACATTGTATGCAAACAAAAGAAGGTTACCTTATTAGTACATTTTGTTACTATTATTCCTCTTATAATCAAACTGTTTTACCGTACTACTCGGTAAGTTTTTACACTAGAGCATACAATAAATATAATTTAGATAAATTTATAAAATAACTCTATGGAATAGGGCCAATAAAGTACACAAGAGTTTTATCACATTCATTATTAGTCGCATTCATCACACAAAGGTATTTTTCATGCAAAGGGTCGAGCTAGAGCACCAGGGTGTTACTCATACTCTTTTTCCATACAATACTTGGATATAAGAACTTTGTGTTCAAGTCCAAGTCAATCAAATACGAACTTCTGGACTTAAGTTCATCACTTAATTTTAGAAACATGTATAAAAATAACAATGAGTGATACTGCATTACTAATTAACAACTCGAGAATGGTCCTTTGAAGTATTCAAGTCATTTGTAATTATTTTTGGGGTATACTGATAAAGTTTAGGGTTAGTTCAGATTTGACATAGGTATATGAATATACTTCAATACATAAACATAAATTTATAAAACAAGATTCAGAATAGTACTTCTCCAGTCATTTTAAACTATAATAAAATCACACAGAATTTAAATCTCTTCCAAAGTTGGTCCTCGAGGTGATTCATCAAATGCCATGTACATTAACAAATTGATAAAATAATGTGCAGGAGATACAACAATAAAGAATCATAACCATTATTTTGGATCAACCTTACACTCATATACTTTTAGGTTTGATGTGTATCCCATATATTCCTTAAATGAAAGACATCATGCCAAACACCAATTTCATTTATGTAGACGACACAGGTGCATCACTTAGGTGTGTCAACTTCGTGCATCCTTTAAATGTTTGTTAGGTTGTTATGTGGGTAAGGTGATTTTGTATTCCACTTAGTTGGGTCAGTTTCTTAGGTGTGTTGAGTGCTTATGTGTGGTAGGTATGTTTTTTTTTGTGAATACAATTTAACATTGTTAATTTAACATTGTATATGCAATTGGATCATGGTAAAAAATAATTTAAATGTACATTGATGGCATTACGTAATATTGTAATTGTGCATTGTTCTCAAATTTATATATGATATCTCCATGCAATTGTAAAATATATCAAATATTGGAAACATTACATATAGAAACATTATTTGCCACATATGTATGATCACACTTAAAACACTGAACCATGAAGATCTCAAGAACCTTGATATGAAATATTTTTATATCATGAAATTTATAATACAAAAATAGAAGTCCCTTATATGGCCTATCAATGTACATGAATCAATAACATCATTGATGTACATGAAAACAAAATTACATCTGTCCTAGACCGCGCCCCTAAACTCTAACTTCCGTTTGTATAGAAAAGTAAATATTTGTCCTAGAATATCACATCAAAACTCTAACTCTCTTGTTTTTTACCAACTCTGATGCTTGTTTACTCTATCCATGACCACTGTGCATCTCTGGAGACTGCAAATAATTGACACTATTTCTTGATCAGGCAAATGAACTAATACTGTCCAACAATAACAAAGTTTGAAAATTTAAAATATGACTCAATTGTATAGAAAACAAACACTCTTTGCATCCATTTTGGGTATAGATTCCTTTGGTTTCCTCCTCCTTGCAGATAGTCTCTCTGCAATTCTTCACCGTGAATTAAAAAACTATGTTAATTATCTCAACAACTATCAACATGTACATGAATGAGAAAGTACTAACCAATTATGTAAATAATGAACATCTAACTGAAAAAATTTGTTCTAGGGAATGACACTGGGTTTCTTTAGTAGAAAAAGAAGTTGTAGGTTGAACATCAACCTCAGTCACATTCACTAATGGATGAGGGTGTGGCTACATTCACCAAATGCTACATTAGGTAGACATCGTGCATGTCCATAGACAATACAAATGAACTGTACAATTACAAATATTCAAGTAGATACCTCTGTGTGACTTATCCCCATTGTAGATGCAGCATTGAATGCAACATCAAAAACTCCACTAAGTTCTGGAATGGATGACTCTACATCCTAATGCTATAAAGATGTGAAAATAACATTAAGAAAAACTAGTTGTGAAGCGAATTCAAAGCTAACCAACAACTTCCATTGGAAGTGTGTACATTACATTGGAATCAGTAGATTCATCGTCATGGACACCCACTCTTTTTAAGGAAGAGGGTCATTTGCAGTAGACAACATGCTTATCTATGTTTGGACTATGGGAAGATCCAAACCAAAGAGGTGGTGAATAGTATTTGTGGTGATGTCTGCAGACATAAAGAGTTACCATAGTTAGACATGGACATGAATGGATGGAATAATATGTACTGAAAAACTAACATGTTGTAATATACTTACCTATGCCTGGGACATATCTCCCCCATGGGAGGGACCGCTTCTAGGAATTTCTTGCCCCTCTGCATATCCAAATAGCACATGCAAGTTTAAAAATTATAAATATTATCAATCTATAAAGGAGTGTATAGTAATAAATTTAAATAGTTTGAAAAATATTCATTCATTAACCATATACTTACATTCCTGAGGTAATCATAAAATCTAATTGGGGGGAATTAGCTGAGATAAATGTCTCCAGCAACCTGTTCAAAATGGGGTTCGTGCAACTTCAAAAATTGTAAATATTAGACCATTTAACAAATTAATTGACTAACACATGTATTACTAAAATGATATGTATTAACAAAATGAAACATGTTGAAATATTACCTCGTTATTGGTTGTTTGAGCCTCAAATGCAACCACACCGGGTGCACTACCACCCCCCTTAGAGGCATCAAGATCCTGCAAGGGTAAAAAATGCATATATTAAGAATCTTTTAATATGTGTACAATATGGAAAAATTAAATAGAACAAAAAGAGTTTTTACAATGTCCTTACCTAACAACCAGTCATTGTAGAGGTACCATGTGTTGGTCCACAACCATAACAAGATTGACCACACGTTGTGCACATGTGTGGCTTACTTTGGGGCACATGGGATGTCAGTCTATACACATCAATAGATGGTTATCTGCCACTGGAAGTTTGTGGTTGTATCCCACTAGAGGAAGAGGGCCCTTCTTGCTCAATAGTTGTAGTGTGTCGGGAAATCATTTTAGCTAGCATAAGAAATGCCTCCTATGTCTCAGTAACCCTATCATGTGTAGGAGGGATGTCTGGCCTCAGTAGCTATGAACAGGGTGGAGGTATCTGTCTATTGGTATATCTATGCATAACATTGGGCCAATTTTGGGGCATCCCCCTACCAGCGCCCTGGAACCCTAACATGTCAAAATATTTGACATGTTTTCCCATCACAAACTCTGCATAAATTTTTCGAAGGAAGTACAATGGTAATTCCTTGTTGTTGTACGGGGGAATATAAAAAAACATGTACCATTTTTCCATCCAATGGTATCTGCTAGGTTGACAGATTCACCACTAAATCGAAATGTGTGGCCTGCTTCTCTCTGTAATGCCATTGTCCCAAGCTCTCTAAATAGTGTATATATGTGCTCTTTTGTTATTTTGAGCTTGTTGATCTCGTTGTAGCTCAAACCATCAGGATATTCTCGTCTTTATGTTTCCCTGTAGGATATTATGCTATAGAAAGAATAATTCAATCTACTAATCGTATCCACTATGGTCAGCAATGATGTTGACAAGGAGCGAAAAAGTTCATCTCCACCCCTCCAAGAAGAACGAATCTCTCTCAGATGACTAATAACTCTCAAAATATCTCCATTATGGTCTATAGTAGCCACTGTAATCATAAATACAAAAAAAATATCATAAGAAACATAAACACATGGTATAATGATGTCCCTAAGCAATTAAAAGTGTAAAACTACTGTACGACAAATAACAACATAAACTATTTATAATTTAAATTTTAAAATTGATCTTGAATTTTACAGTAAAGAATAAACATTTAACATTTTTTCATCTTAAATTTATGTTGTAAATTTGTATTAATTCCAATTTCCATATGTATGTGTACATAAAATGTCCTATGTGCATATGTTGATTGGGAAACTCCTTTAGCTTATTTTAAGGCTTAGATTATGAAGTTCCATCGAAATTGTGAGGTTTTGACTAATGCCCTTGCAGGACCAACTCCCAAATTGTGGGTAGAGGCAAGGGCTAAAGCCTAGAAGAGGTGGAAGAAGGTGTTATTGATGAATAAAATCCCAATATAGGCAAGGATTGTGATATATATGTAATTATTTTTTGTAGAGTGATTTTTTTTGGACTCCAAAGTCCATTTAGCATCTTTGTTTATATGTAATTTGGGCCATGTATGGATTCCACTTGATGTTATTTTAGTTGTATGCACTCTTTCTCTATACCCATGAGAGACTTTTCATAATTGTGTATAGTGGATTTTATGGTTGCATGGTTTCCACTGGATTCTATCATGTATGATAGTATGTGATTGGCATGTAATCAAACACATCAACCTCTCTATGTATCTTGTTGTTCTTAGAGCCTATTGTTGAACTCAACTGTCTTGACCTTAACCAAAAAGTACCCTTCAATCAAGAGGAAATAATTGTTAAGAATGGGAAGCTTCTATACCTTATTTTAACACTTGGATTAGGAAGTTTCACCAAAACTATAAGGAGTTTATTAATGTTCTTGGATGACAAACTTTGA
Organism: Pseudotsuga menziesii; assembly: GCA_001517045.1. Lineage (NCBI taxonomy): Eukaryota > Viridiplantae > Streptophyta > Pinopsida > Pinales > Pinaceae > Pseudotsuga > Pseudotsuga menziesii. The sequence goes on from LPNX010059705.1 coordinate 25,571, forward strand.
TATTTTGGATAGAGGCAAGGGATTTACCATGTTTGTTTATGTATTTTAGGGAAGATATGAATTCTACTTGAATTTTTTTTAGTTGTATGCAACCTTGCAATATACTTGACAAACTTTGCATATTTGTTAATTTTGGTTTGGATTCACAAGGATGCTTGTGAATATACATATGCAAATAGTGAAGTTGATTTTTATTTTATGAGTAAATTGGGATTTTGGTTTACATTGGGCATGTAAATTACTTATGCAAACTTATAATATACTTAACAAACTTTGCATATTTGTGAATTTTGGTATGGATTCACAAGAATGCTTGTGAATATGCATATGCAAATAGTTAAATTGATTTGTTTTTTATGAGTAAATTGGGGTTTTGGTTTCCATTAAACATGTAAATCTTAGTTTGGATTCACAAGGATGCTTGTGAATATACATATGCAAATATTCAAAATGAATTGGTTTTTATGATTAAATTGGGGCTTTAGTTTCCATTAGGCATGTAACTTTCTTTATGGGCATATAAATTAAAAAAAATGATTTCAATTCATATTAGGGCATAGAAATTATTGAATATAGGGAAATTAGAATAAGAGGATTTGGATTAAATACCTCACAAGGAAGAGATTGATTCCCAAGGTGGAGTTTGTTGGCTTTTTCTCACCCAAAATGTGTTCACCCTTTCTTTCGTTTCTCCTCCCGAAGTCGTTCTCGCATGTGGTTGTGGAGAAAATGATGGGCTCAACCTGTATTAAGCATAAAACAGGTTTTACATAATGTGAACGCATTTTTGCACACTATAACACGAGTATGCTTTTGTGCACTATAACGCGTGCACTTTTTTTTAACTATCCTAATTGACAAGCATGCTAGAAGGCTTGGGACTAGGCTTGCAAGGGTCGGGATTGCTTTGGATGATTTATATTTTATTGATCTTGAATGATTGAATTCACTCTACAATTGAATCTAAAAGGTCCCTCAACTTTGTTCACTAAACCATATATATATGCGAGAAATTTTGTAATAATATTTGAAGCAAGAAATGCTTGGAACATCAATGTGATACAAGAGGTATGTGTGTGAATATTATTTTTTGTATTTTGTGCACCATGATATGATGAAGCATTGGCTACAAAGTTATAGATGAGGTGAATCCTCGAGTGGTAAATATGATAAAAGAATTGTTGTTATGTGCATTTATAATTGTTTTAAATTAGTATATGTTTCACAATAGAAAACTATGATTATGCACATATTATGTTAGTTTGATAGGATTATCTATGTTTCCAAGAAAAATAGAAATGATTAAATGTGCTTGAGAAGAAGTTCCACCATATGAGAGATATGGACGCAATAGTTGAATATATCAAGTTATGTGTCATGAAATGAAAATGCACAAATGATTTATTGAACATAATGGTTTTTATATATGTCATGTATCACTCACAAATGTTGAAGGTACATCTTTTCAGGTAAAACTAATCTCTAAAGAGTTGTCCTCAAAGGTGGAAACAATATGTTCCAAAGGAAGTTGTATTTATGTTTCTCTTGATTTAATAAAGAGCATATCTATGCATATGCTTTGTGATCAATATTGGAAATATCTAGTCATAGTTGTGTAAAGAATAGGTTGTGGAATACAAGACAATTAGCAAAGGTAGATAAAAGATCAACAATTCCAAGGGAAAATGTACATTGAATACAAAATCTTAGGAGATATCAATAGCAATGAAGGTGTTAGTTTTAAGGGTGGGAGGTTGTAATATCCCACTTCTTAGGTGAAAGTGTGTACCTACTCATGGTAAGGAGCTCAAGGAAGAAGCTCCACAGTTTTAAAATATGTAAGTATGAATTCCTAAGTTGTATTGTAAATTGTAGAGTTAGGAGACTGAATACTTGACTTCACTAAAATTATGGGGTCATGGAATCCATTAAGGGGAGAGGTTGATTGGTTAATTGGGCATGAGTGGATGATGGGTGTCATCTTGGTGCCGTAACAACTTATCAATAAAAATAAACTAATACGAGTACGACACTTCCATTTATAAGTGTCGCAAGTAAAAGAAGATTAAAAGTTAGTTCTAGGAGGGGACACCGAAGAAACCACTAGTCGTCGTAAGGAAAAAACAAGTTAATATGACCTAAATAAAAGCATAAGGATAACCAGTGTTAAATGCCGATAAGAAAAATCAAGAAGTTAGATAAGTTTCCATTGATATCTTAGCCTCGGCAGGATCGAAAAGGTACATAAAAACAAGTTAAGTTCACTACTAAGTTACTAATAAATTACACAACAAAGTATTGTTATTCTATGGCAAGAAAATGTCATTAATAAAGACATTAAGTAGTTATAAGTACTCATGGAAAGAAACATGCAAAATTTTGCATATAAAATAAAGTAAATAAATTATTTACTTTTGAAATTTATGAGAGAAATAAAAGAATAAATCATAAATAAATGATTGCAAGGATACATAGAAATTAATGCATGGATAATTCCTAGTTAATGTATGGATGACTAATAGCTGATGCATGGATGATTCGTATTTGATACATAGACGATTAGTACGAGACACATGAATAACTATTAAGTAAAGGATACTATAACTCATAACAAAGACATGAATAAGTCTTAGCTAATGCATGGTTAACATATAACTCCTAAACAAAAACCAAGTTAACTGGAAAAAATAAACTGATAAATTTTTAGTGTATGTGCTACTTAACTTTTCTATAGAAGTGAAATATATTTTTAAAAGCTATTTCTTTTAATAAAATGTGTGGAAAAAATAAACTGATAAATTTTTAGTGTATGTGCTACTTAACTTTTCTATAGAAGTAAAATATATTTTTAAAAGCTATTTCTTTTAATAAAATGTGTGTGTTAAAGTTAACCTTAAGAGGAGGTAAACTTTGTATATTAAAAAATAATTCAAAAGCCAAAAGGGAGAATGTGTGCACTTCATTTGAGCAAAGCAGGTATGGCTTCTTGTTTGGAGAATTTAAAAATCCCATTAACACACACATACATTAGGTTTGATAGAACTAAGAGAACACTTTATAGTCTAGCTTATATCACCTGCATGGGACTAGCATCTAAGTGAAGAAGTGGGTAGAACAGACAAACGTATGGGAAAATTTGCTGAATGATAGGCTTCAGATTCATATTATATCGGTCATTAAGGGTATGCGATCCCTATTGCTTCAATTAAAATTCGAAAACACAGGCTATTTAAAGATGTTTAAAGATGTCACAAATATTTAAAGAACATTTTTCTTCAGCGTTGAGAGTTGTTTTCTCACAAATGTTTAAAGATTGTCAATGCCAAAGAAAAAGAGTTTAACAGGCTATGCTTGCGTGAGAAAAGAGTTTAAGACTCACTGTTTTTCTTTAATGGGTGGAAAAACATTTTAAACTTTCAAAGATGGAGAAAAACATTCTTTAACAGTTGTGATTGGGTTTTAAATCTTGTTATGCATGAATAAGTAGAGTTTGTGATAGGCGTTTTTGCCATGCCTGGTATTTGAAATTATGCCTCTGTTATTAGACTTTGTGGCTGGCAATTTTGCCATGTCCAACATTTAGAATATTTCTCAAACGTCGAAATCAAGTCTTCTATTGTTCAAGTTGTGCAAGTCTCCTAGTTTCAAATAAATGCTTAATTTTTGAAGAATTTTATTTTCATTAGATTTAGTTGAATACATACTTCTTGTAAATATGTTTACATATAAGTATTTTGTTTAGCCTAGAATGGTAATTAAATTTTATCCTAGAAAATGTATGGATATCCTCTTAAAGAATTATAATATTTATTATTCTGTGAAAAATAGTGTGTTATCAATATTGAAAGAATATAATGGAAATTTACCATATATATGATATTCAAAGGGATTTGATACGCTTAATATATGATAGAAACTTATATTTGATACGCTTACTATATGATGGAAACTTATATCAAGTATTTATATAGGGACATGTGTATGTAAGTTAAATATATGTTTAATCTTGTCAAATGGGTAAGTAAGAATTATGAATGGGTCCCTAGAGGATAGAATTGACATCGTATTTGTCCACGTTGAAATGGTTATATTTTGTACCTATGATTTATTTATTCTAAAAAGTAGCTTGGCAAATACATCGGGATTTTATGGGAGCTATCTACCAAGGGGACTTTTTGACTTTCAGGCTAATTTTCTATCGAAATCTCGTGAATGTAATCTACAAAATCTGTAATTTCTATTGTTTGTTCGACGATTTTAAGCTAAAAAATGAAATCAGGTAACATGAAAACCCCCAACACCCACACTCTGTAAGATCTAGCAATGTTTTTAGGGTCTTTTGAAAATTCCATGAAGATTCATAATAAAAAACAACCAGAAACAAATGTCAAAAGGTCCCCTGTTTAGAAACTCTGATTTTATGTGCTATCCTTTATCTTTAATAGTTAGCTTAAGGTGGGTAATGTTATTAATTATTCAAATGACTATGGATAATTAAGTTCCTTACGTAGATATTAGTGTTATTTAGATTGAATCCTAATGGTTAATTAACTAAAATTGAAGATTTGCATATTTATAGATTAAGTGTTAAAACTTGCCTTTGTATTGGTTGTAAACTATAGATAAAAGATTTATTAAGTATCCATTGATATTAGGAGTTTCTTATCCAATGTTTATGCCTTTATACTTTTATTAGACGAATACGTTAATTATGGTCAAGTGCACTAGTTCATAAATATGTTAATGTAGGAACTTGTTGCAAATATTTATGTGTATAGATTCCAATAGGAAGAATATAAGAGGTATTATACACTTCCTTAGTAGTTGCAATTACTTGAATAATTGTATAAGAAGGTAAGTAATTGGTTGCAAGGAAAATCTTGTGCAATGGGATGAGCATACATTACAATAATTAGTAATAGGTAATAAATAAAATTTATAAGTTAGGAGTGTGATGACTATAATTGATATGAAACTTAAAACATTCGAGTTGAATAATTTATATACTCCAAGTAGTTTAAATGGATCTATGATATGGATATTAAGGAAGAGAATATTAGACCTTCTACTACATGCAAGTGATTAGTAAAATGGAAGTGTTTTAATTTATGCTCTTATGCAATAGAGTGATTTTCATATATTTATATGGAAATAAAGTTATATTGTATGCACTTAACATGTGTGAATGTTTGAGTAAAGTCAAAGGAATTTTTTTATAGCCCCATTTCCTTAAATAAGCACCAAGGAAATTAGGGACCATTACAAGTCCATCATCCTGAATCTTTTATGGATCTCTACTCTGTATTTTCCTTGACTGAGGAAAATCGCATCTGGTTCTACAACAATATCAGTCCCAAGAATCACGGCAAGATTCTTGAATAATTTACTTTTCCTTCTTTAGTATATGAGTACTGTGCAAATCTTCTTCTTAGTAGGAGGTTCTATAACCAGTTCCATTGGTTCTACAAGAGCTGGCGAATCTAGCTTCTCGCTCTCAATATCTAGAACAAAATATGGGTTCTTTATCTTTTTCCACTTTACATGAATGCATATATGACTAACCAAAGTTATTTGGAAGTATTCACTTACATAGTAGTATTAGGGATTCTATTCTGGATACATATATTGTTGGAGGATTCTTCCCATAAAAATAGAGGAACCTCCTGATCTACTCCTAGAAGCTTCTCACTTCATATCATCCTACTTTCTTCCAATATCTTCCATCGGAATGAATCTATACTCAATGCTTGTCATTCTTTGCTTCTAGGTCAGGGAATATGTTTTTTCCCTACAAGCCAAATTTATTCTAATGGTGAGAAACATTGCATAACCATGAAATTCATTCACATGAATACTTCAATGCACTGGTAATGGTTCACATAGTTATGTAAATATATTAATCAATGTTTGATCATAACTCAATTCTAATATCATGCAATCTTATGCATCCCTATATTGTTCTTTAATTAATAATAACATGTACTTCATGAGTTTTACTATTTTCCAATAAAAGAAAGACTATATGATCAAGAAGTTATACCATAACATACTTCCTAATTATAGGAATACATATCTGCATCCAACTATAATGAAACACATTTACAACCTTTTAGATATGATTTATCAAAACAAAAATACATATCCTTTATTGTTTCGAGGGCTCCCTCTTGATCTATGCATCTTTGTGCATTTTACTAGAGTCCCTAGATCATAATCTTCTTTCTTCACCGCAACTTTAATGCTACAAAATTAATCACATGAAAATGGTTAAGAATCTTCGCATGGAGAGTTTGGATCCCATGCAAACTAGAGCGAATTCTCTTCTGCACTAAAGGAAATACTCCTTCCAACGATCATCATCTTAATCCTATGATAATTTATTGTGGTAGTTTCATCTTCTATTGCGGTAGAATCATGAAACTTATATTTATCCTTTTCCTTTGCTTTGCACTCCCTTACATATCAAACATTATTTTGACAATTGCACCATCGAACCTATGACTTGTTAGAGTTTTTTGTTGAGATATTTCTTCTTTGAATGAAAGAACATATTTAGAGGGAATGGTTTCCACCCTTTCTTCATTCTTGTCGTGAGGGAAATATTTTATTCCTTGGTGCATACTGACTTGTGTTGGATTTTCCCTACACTAGATGAAGGTTCCTCAATCAATGTGGATAGGTAGATATCCAAGTCACATTTCTCCAATATGTTCAATACCATCACCTTCGAAGTGTTGAAAATGGATATTCCCTCTAAACGGTTTTCTGGTTGAAGAAAGATCGATGTGATGGATCTTTAAAAAATTTGCTCAACTCCTTAGGATCTACACAGGATTCTAGTTTCTTGCACAATCTCATCTTCTACGCATGCTGAGCTCTGATACCATGTTCATTTTTCAGAAAATATAAAGATATTTGATGTTTAAAACTTTAATTGCACAATAATTGAACACTAGAATCAATAGAAAATGAAATCACATAAATTATTCATTGAAAACACAAAATGTACCTTGGGAAAACACGAAAAAATAATGAGGATGAAAAACCCAACAATTTTGTAGAGTATAACAGATAGATTGCAAATAGCGTTTTGCACAACAACAAATTATCTTCACCACCCCAGGTGATAGATAAGAGAGAATACTAAGTAATAGCGAATAATTATCAACTATATGAACTTCCCATGTTCCTAGAACATTAAAAACATGTCATAAGACATTGCCATGCATACAATAGTGAATGGTTGCATGAGAATTGTGCACACTTGCAGTACAACTGTGAATTGCCTTCATGAATAATAGTTTTGGTTCATTGGAATCTCCATCATGCATAACATATGTGTCATGCCTTTTGATCTTTGAAATTAATCGGTGCTTAAATGAAATAGGAGTGAACTCGTCATCTAACTAAAAGTATGATCACTTAGTTAACATGTTAACATAAGTGTCATAGCCATTAGAGGAAATTTGGGGTCTAAAATGGGCCTTATAAGAAAATGCACCAACAATAAATTTTGTGAGTTGGAATTTAGGAACCAATATAATTTCAATCAAATGAGTCAACCATAACAGTTGAATTGACATATTTGTCATAAAAGAAAACTACTTTTTTTGTTCGTATTTTCGACATATATTCCTGTGTTTTTACTCAAATTTCGAGCGGGAGAGCTCGTTGGATGCAAAATTTAATTCCGCATGCAACGATTACCCACACTACATACTTTTGATGGACCCTGCTACCCCAAAAATAAGAAATACCTGAAAAAACGTGATGATGATGTCATCGTCACATTTTTTAAGGTATTTCTTATTTTTGGGGTAGAGGAATCCATCAAAAGTATGCAGTGTGGGTATTCATTGGATGTGGAATTAAATTCCACATCCAACAAGCTCTCCTGCTCAAAATTTGAGTAAAAACACAGGGAGATATGTCGAAAATACGAACAAAAAAGTAGTTTTTTCATTCTTCCTCCAAAATTAATAACTATTATTCTATTATTTTAACTATTATTTTATTATTTTCCTTAGGAGGCCCATTTTAGACCTCAAATTTCCTCTAATGTATTTAACACAAGTGTTGTCATGCAAACACTTTATTAACTAAAGTGTCATCCCTTATTTTAAACTAAATTGTAAACACTTTAGTTATCTAGATTTCTTAAAATTTAGTTAACTATTATTAACTTAATCGTGCTGATTGATTTGATTGAAGTGATCACTAAGATGTACTTTACTTAATTGATTGCATACATTAATATTTCAACTAATTCTTAATCTGAAGCATTGATTGAGGCATACATATTTAAATGAATCTTTAAAATTTGTTCATCTTAGTCATTCTCTAGGAAATTCAAATTCTCCTAATCTCTATGCTTATCTCTTTATTTCTTATCTCTTTTTATTTACTATATGGTTTATGTGTTAACTTTATCTATGTATCATATCATATTATATTTATAATAATTGTCGTACATGTTATGATCATATTATATTACTCTCAGACCATATAGTCGTATGCTAAGCTAATTTAACTCTAGAGGTGGCCATCCTCTAAAGGATTCTTAATAGCATCTCATGACCATGGTTAGTAATATATCACATAAAATCTATGCTTCAACATGCAAAGCATTTCATCTCTATAATCGGAGGCCCACCCCAAGGGTACCCTCTATGACTAGGGGTCCGCATGAGAATCATGACTTGAGATACTCACAAGTCCACCTCTATAAATGGAGGTCCACCTAATAGGGTACCTACTATGGGAATCATGACTTGATAATATCACAAGCATGACTTGATATTACTCATAAGTCTGCAGCCTCGATATTACTAATAAGAGTTTACAATAGCACCACCTCAATCACATGAGGATATAGGACTTTATATTACTCACAAGTCAAACTTGATATTATTCACAATTCCAATGAATGACTTGTGATTTTGTACATATAATATTATTGAATATTAAAACATAGGGGCGTGCTTATTGATTTGTAATGAAATTGGAAGAGAAGTTCACGAGACACACTGGTTAATAAAGGGGAACCCTTTGAAAAAAAAAAAAATTCACATAAAACTACTAGAGTTGAAGTTGGTTAAAGACACATATAAGGGGAAAGGAAAGTTCCATTGGAAGAAAAAGTTGTAGTTTTTCAAATTAAAATTGGTTTTAGAAAGAAAACCTTAAGAACGCAATGTGATCATCATTAAACATCCACCCATTTGAATGATAATTCTTAAACATAAAAGTAAAACATGTCCATGTATATAGATATAAATAATGATACTCGTCATGATCTTCCAACATGTTTTGTAGTTAACATTTCCATCCAAATAGAACATCTTTGTACAAATGTTGCAATGTTAAAGGATACATAAACATTACAACACTTCATAAACACTTAGTAAGTCTAATAACTACCTACTACAATGCTAGAAGACAAAAAAAGAGAGAGAAAAACTATTCCAAGTCAAGTCTTAGGTGAAAGGATGACATCTACATGTTGTTCCTGAGAGTGGAAAGCTAAAATTTTTTATTTCTCCAACATTAGTGGAAAGACTAAAGCCGAAATATTTTTTTATCATGTATAATGTTATACTCTCGAATGGTTGGAGAAAGAGAAGGATGTGTTGGTTAAGAAACAATAATAAATCTTGATCTCATATACAATCCAACCACTCTGGGAGGAAGTTATTTGTAATTTCACCTCTTTAGAAGTATGTAATGAAATCCTCTAATGACCCTACATCTAATATTGACATAATAATTATGGGTCTAGACCTCAAAAGTGGCATGTGAAAGTTCATTATCGTAAACTCTTCACCAATCCAAATGATGTATCTCTTTTTAGCCAAGCCAAAGTTAGGAATATAGATGCGAATTATTATAAGTTTCTTCTCCTTATAGTAATGTCACAAAGGAAACTAGGTTCCATTGGCATATGTCTCTTATTAGCAAAAACATAATTAATGCTTAGTAATAGATATAGCTTAATGTAACTATGATGCAATATCGTAAAATATTTAAAAGATGCGTCAATGCACTATCTATTACAGCATAGTATTAACTTCATTATGGTATCACTATTTCACAATGGTATATCATTACATATATCCTTATGGTAAAGATATCAAATTCACCACCATATTCAATACCTTTTTTATGATAGAAAAATCACAGTGAGGTATTCTCCCCATGGTAGCCCTAAGAAACATCGTAGGTGGTGTTTAATTTTGTATAGAATGTTATTACATTTTTTAACATTATAATAATTAAGAAATTATATCAATTACATCATATTTAAATCATTTTTTATCAAATTAGAGGAGCCCGTGATTTCACTATGATTGATCTCAAGACCATATATCATCATAGTCCAATACACCTTGAATATGATTGTAAAACAACTTTGGAATTCAAAGAGGTATATTTGAATAGTGATGAAATTGGATCTTAATAATGCACCTAAACATTTATGAGTCTAATGAATGATGATATAAAACCCTTCTTGAACTAGCTTATGTTTTCTTTCCTCTAGCTTATGTTTTCTTTCCTTGATAACATCTTGATTTTTAGCAAATTGTTTTTTTATGAATATCTGGTATAATCATTGATTATGATAAATTTTTCAAAGACATAAATTATGGGTAATATAGATATTATATCTTGTGGAATATATACGCTACATTGGGTTTTTTCTTAATACACAAGGAATTTGAGTGGATCTTTAAAAAGTGTAGATTGTAAAAAAATGGCACATGTCCAAAAAAATATACTTGAACATTTTGTTTCATTGTTCTCATGTTTTGCACTGAATTTCCAAAAGAAAATGAAACTATCGATATAGAGAGTAACCCGATGCCTTAACAGTGAGATAAATATATGAATATGAATCCTCATCAAGTTGGAGACCTCCTCTTACAATGTATCAAATGAAAAATACAAGATGATATGACCACTAGTACTAAGAATCAATGGTATATATAGGATACAAATGTTCCAATTACAATTAAGATCCTTGCTAATGAGTAATATAAATGTACAATGTTGCAAAACCTAGGGCTTAACATGTCCCTCATGCTCAAACAATTTTTTTCCTCGACACTTAACTAAATATGGATGGTTTTACATGAATATATCATCTTCCCATGTTCCCTCTTCTATTCACAAGTTCCTCCACTTGATGTGGTACGTTACAATTGCTTGATTTTGTAGTTTCCTAATTTATGTGCCAAGGATCGTTTCATATGTTAGTATATTTTCCCCTTATTCATCAATCTCTACTAAAATAGTATGGTCTTGGATCGTGTCACCAATTACCATTTTTAGGAAAGAAACATGGAAGACTAGATGTACACGTGAAGATGGAGGAAACTCCAATTCGTAATCCATACTTCCAATCATATACAACACCTCGTAGGGACCATAGTAATTTGGTGCTAATTTAATATATTCCTTTTTTTTCTTGAAGGAAATCTATTTATATGGTTGTAGCCTCAAGAATACCCAATCCCCTACTTCAAACTTTATTTCACTACCATCTTATTTTTTATTCATCCTATTTTGTGTTCTATCCATGTTTCCTTTCAATGGTTGAATAAACTCTTGTGGGGTTCTGAATTTGATCCTCAACTACATTAAACTTATATTTATCTTTTTAGGATGATGTGATGGATGGAGGATGATAGTCATAAAATGTCTTAAATGGTGATTTTTTTTTACGAAATATGAAAAGATGTGTTCTACCAACACTTTTCCAAGGGAAACCAGTTGACCCATTTTGTTTGACATCTATTGAAAGAAAACAATTGAATATATTATTCTAGGCAATTATTCATAATCTCAATTTTCCCATCAATTTGAGTACCAAAAACTAAAATATTTCCTTCCAAAATTTATAAATGATAATTGGATCTCTATTAATTACAATAATATTAGGGATTCCATGTATATTTTGAATTGTTTCCATGAATGTTGCATCTATTGTACTTGATTCAAAAGGATGAGAATAATAACAATAAAGAAATAGAATAAGAACAAGAAAATAAATAAGTCAAGAAGTTGTAGAAAATCCAAGAAAAGAATCAATTGTATATTCAAAAATCGATTAGATTTATACAAAATTTACCCTTAACCACCTATAACTGTCAATGCATAACGGTCCTCATCACCAAGTGCATAATAAATTAGGGTATACACCATATCCCAAGATGGAAAATAGGTGGTCTAGAACTTAAGATTAGGAAATTAATGCTAAGAATCTCCCCTTTTACCATAAGTATTTTCCAACTAGCAATAAACACTTGGGAAAAATACTATATCATGTTCAAGTCTTCAAATTGTAATGCATGGTATGAAACCCCATGAATGTCGATGACTATTTTCTTGAAAACCCGCTAAAAGTGGATGTCAAAACCAAATCTAAAAACTCACTTTGGAAAAAATGAGATAGGAAAACTGTAGGTGTTTACTAAAGTGAAGCCAAAATTAATGAGAGAAAACCCTCATGAGAAGTGAATTGGATTCAAGATCGACACATCCCATAACCTAAAAACACATGACAAACCTGAATGCACCAAGTGCAAATACAAAATAATTAATTGTTCTCTTCTATATCCAAATATAATTCTTTTGAAGTCTTAAGACTATCAAACAAATAAATAAGTTCAAAAAAATGTTCTAAAAATTGACACATAATTCCTAAGACTATCAAATGAACAAATAAGTTCTCAAAAATGCTCTAAAAAATAGGCACATAAAAAAACTATAAAAAAATCTAGCTAACATAAAAAAGTGTCAAATGGAATGTGAAACCTATATCCATAAAACGTAGTGAGTGCTAAACCAGATATAAAATGTCAAACTATTGTTCAAGTCACAAAGTGTTTGAAATACATTAATGCCAAAATGTGGCAAGTCACCCATCCATCCACATCCATCAAAATCACTATCAAATCATAAAAAGTTCCAAGTGTTAAAAATTTTCTGAAGGAAAGAACACTAAACATCAAACTTACTAATCCAAATATACCGTAATCCATCTACAGAATCAATAAACCAAGATTAAAAAAAACTTAATGATCTATAATCCTATCTTCCATCAACCCATCTATAATATTCCATTCTTTAATTAGATTTTGAAAAATTGATCTTGACAACCTCATTAATATTACCCCTTCTCAACTGAAAGGTGAGAATTCAATATTATCAGTTTTACCTTCCTAAAATTTTTAAAAAAAAAGTGTTAATCACATTATCTTTGAGCGAAGTTGAAAGACTCAATCTTCAACTCAAAATACACATCATGTGGTCCTGATCATGCCTTGAAACACAAAAAAAAAACTATTAAAGTATTGTAACTTCGGAATATATTCTATTGTACTTTTATTGTATTCCTATTTTTGGGATGGCAATGTACTGTTTAACATTGTGGTGTTTAGATCGCAATAATAACTTATACCAAATACCACTTTTTTAACGACCAACACATCAACAAAATAAGGAAATTTGATATTGTTCTTAGTAAAATGGTATGCCAATTAATTTTGAAAGATCCAAATTAGACCAAAAGCTTGAAGAGAATGTGTCGTGGAATTATTAGAAAAAAGGTTTTAGTATTATTATTTTAATTAGGATTATTTTTAATTGTTTTATATGTGAATTTTGTATCTGATTTTTATTTGCATAAAGGTAAATTTTAATGGGCATAAATATGGAATTAAAAAAAAAAAAAATTCCAAAATCCATAGGGATATTTATAAAGGAATATCTCATATCAAAAAATTAAGATGAATTACGAAAAGAAGTTCAAAATATTAAAAGAAAAATTGAAACAGAAGGGAATTGAGATAACTAAGAATTAAAAAACTATTATTAAAGACAAAAAATGTAACAATAAATAGGTATTCACGACAATCTTAATCCTCTCTTGGAACTATTATAGCTTTCCATGGAGCAAAGGCCCTAGGTTAAGTTGGATCCAAAGTGAAATTGATATTATATTGTTTGTTAAAACATGGAAGCATGAAAAATCTAAGGTCCTTAACACAAAAATATTTGTATTTTGGTTGAATAAGATTTCATACACTAGAGGAATTAGAGGAATATCTTGCTACATAAAGAACAATATTTTCCCTCAAATTAGGCTCCATAAGAAAGATCATGTGATTTCATATAATAGTTCTAAGAATATTTATATAGAAATATGTTATTTTGCATGGAGTGATGTTACATTTTTATAAATATAAAAATCTACAATAAAAAATTTCCTAAAAAATGTCTTAAAACATGATATTTGCAGCCTAAGAAATGAAGGTAATCTTAGCTTGCTAGGAGACCTTAATTCTAAAACATCAATGAACCAAACAATTATATTAATATATGATTCTAACCCTAATCCTTCATGGTTATATTAACTACAAAACATTATGGTTATATTAAAAATACAAAACATTAGAGCAAATTTGAGGTCTAAAATGGGCCTCCTAAGACTAAATAATAAAATAATAGTTATAATAAATAAAATAATATTTATGAGTTTTGGAGAAAGAGAGAAAAAAACCTTCTTTTCGCTTCCTATTTTTAACATATATCCCTATAATTTTACTCAAATTTGAATGGGATCACTACACTTCATACTTTTAAGGGACACCACCCCAAGAAAAACAAAGTGACACATGTTTTTATTGCATTTTGTGTTTTTTTTTAGTGTTATCCCTCAAATGTATGCAATGTGGGTACTCATTGGATACGAAACTTTACTCTACATCCAACAAGTGCTCTTACTTGAAATTTGAGTAAAATCACAAGGATATAAGTTGAATATATGAATTGAGAAAGTTGTTTTTTATGACAAAAATGCCAAGTCAACCATTGCGGTTGACTCTTTTCTTGGAATTATATTGTTTCTTGAATTCAATGACCCTTTTTCTTATGAGGTGGCTTGTTTTTTTATGAGGCCCATGTTAGACCCAAAATTTTCTCTAATGGAGAATCTAAAGACTTGGTTGAGGATTTGTTTGGTATCAAACTAATCATGCTTTATAGTTCTCAAGATCCAATCATTTACAATGGTATTATGAAATTGTTTAAATCCAACCAAATGACTTGTATCCCTTAGTAGTGTTATATATTATGAGATATCAGACGTCCATGTACCCAAACAAATAGTAAATTTTGACATCTTAAATGATTATGATATTGAATTTAACCATAAAAATTTAAACCTAACTCTAAATTTTGCCAAGCATATAAATTCTAGAAGAAATAATTATTATAACCAAAGACTCTTGATTTTTTGATAAAAATAAAATTTATATTCTTTTAAAGTATTTAAATGATTAATTAAATATACTATTAAATAAGAACAATATTAAAGATCTCTATTATAGTTTTAGTGAAATCCTTGCCATTTCCATTGATATGTTCTCTATCATGGTTTCATTTAGAAAGGAAGACATAATAATGAACCCTTGGTATGATAAAGAGTGCAATCATGCTAGAATATCCATTAGGGATGCTTCTAATGAGTTCCTAAAATCCAACAAGATATATAGGCAGAAAATAAAAGTTAAAAGGAAAAAATGAACCATATAAATAGAAAGCAAGATAAGTTTTTACACCTATTTAATATAGATCCTATGAAATTTTGGAGGCAAATTCTAAGTTGTAAAAATAAAGAAAACAATATGATTGGCTTCATAGATTGTAATTTATACCTTGAAAATATTTATTAATCCATTGATGTTGTGGACAACATTAAAACCCTTTCTACAAAGGAAGAAGTTTTCTCTTTAGAATACATAAATTTCAAGGTTAAGCGTCTTTCAAAAGGGAAATATAAGGACACCAAAGGATACCCACCAAAAATATTAAAAATGGTGGGCCTATCCTCATCCCTTACTTCCACAAGATCTTTGATTTAACAGTGAAGTAGGGTTTTCCTAAACCCTAGACATAAATCCTCATTGCTCATACTTTAAAAGATTAAATTTAAAAGACATCCATCTAAGTATACGGACACTATGATTATCCCTCTTTTGTCCAAATTATATTGAATTATTTTGGAAAACAATATTACCATATGGCTCAGAAGTCGTGGATAAAGAGACAAATACTAGGTATGATTTAAGATCTATCATTGAACTATGGACCACCTTTTACAATTAGTAGTATTGCAAAGGTCTGTCATAATAATAAAACCAATATTTTGTGTTGCTTTGATTAATTTAGAAAATTATTTTGCAAAATGATCATACCTAACATTTCGAATAGACTAGAAGAGCTTAAAATCCCCTTTCGAGTTGAGAGCTTCTACAATAAGCATTAAAAGATATTTCAACTCGAAATGGACCTTTTAACGATAATTCAGATTCCATGTCATCATGTGCTAACCAATGAAATTGATTTAAATTTAAAATACCGTATAGGTCTTAATCAATCTTTTAATATAAATTTGGGGATAGGTATCATTAAAAAAACCTACTTTTTTTGTTCGTATTTTCGACATATCTCCCTGCAATTTTACTCAAATTTCGATCGAGAGAGCTCCTTGGATGCGAAATTAAATTCTGCAGCCAACGAGTACCCACTCGGCATACTTTTGACAGACCCCGCTACCCAAAAAACAAGAAATACCTGAAAAATGTGATGATGATTTTTGGGGTAGTGGGGTCCGTCGAAAGTAAGCCGAGTGGATACTCGTCGGATGTAGAATTTAATTTCGCATCTAGGGAGCTCTCCTGATAGAAATTTGAGTAAAAACGCAAGGATATATGTTGAAAATACAAACAAACAAGTAGTTTTTTTTCTTTTCTTCCTCCAAATTTAATAGATATTATTTTATTATTTTAACTATTATTTTATTATTTTTCTTAGGAGACCCATTTTGAGTTGAAATTTCCTCTAATGGTTGTATGATAAGGTCACTTCCAATTTTAGGAACCTTGAAGACTCATAAGAATAAATTATTATAAAATAGGAGTTAAGCAAGGGTGTCTCCTATTCTCTATCTTTTTCTTTATATACATGGAAATACTAGAAGGTTGTTCAAAAGAAACAAGTTGTGTTGGCATGACTTTGTCTTGGGTGTCTTCTTTCTTCTCTACATTGATGATATTATTCTTATGGAGGGGAATCTCTAAAATCTCAACAAGAATCTAAAAATTTTCTAAGGATTTTTTCTCTAGTATAGATATGGCTAAATTAGCACTAACAAAACAAAGGTTATGAGAATCAAATCGTAAAATATTGAAGTTATGCTAATTTCATGTATCTCAAGAGCAACTCTAAGGAAGTGACTTCATAAAAATATATTCAAATTGATCTACATTACAATCTTATGGAACTATATCATTGAGAAAAGTATTAAAGTAGGGTGGAATGCTTACTATGGAATTGAACATTTTTTTAAAATCAGCATACATTTGGCCTTGGGATAATATGTAACTCCTTGACTTTGAGGCTATTGCCACGTTGCTTATATCATATTTAGTTGAAGTTTGGGGTTGAAACACCTCTACATAATTATGTATAAATATAGATAAAATCCAAAATGTATCTATAACATATAATCTCAAAATTAAATGCAAGGCACCATATCCTATCATCCTCATGAAAGTGAGTCTCTAGCCCATTAAGAGAATGACTTCTATTAGGTACCTAATGTACAAGAACAAGATAAACAAGATGAGAGACAATAGGTTTCTTAATATTGTTTCATTTTCTATTCGAAACCACATAAGTCTTAAGCAAGGTTGGCATAAATATGTCATTTATTGGCTAAATGTTTAAGGAGTCGAGGAAGATGCCACTACGTAAAATATTGATAATATTAAAAGTATTATTACATAAAATTTAAGGACTTGTGGTGTGATAAAGAATTAGAGGATATGAGAAAATTAATATATTATAGGAGGTCATCAACGCTAATCTAGAAGATAAAAAATATCTATAGGTTTTAACTACTGTAAAGAAGAAAATGAGCATTTCTAAAATAATAACAAACTCTCACGAGCTCCATAGTGAAATAGGTAGCTATAGAATTACTAAAACGTCATGGGTCAAATAATTTGTCATCTTTGTGACACTAAGAAGGTTGCTGATCAAAATTATTTTCTCATATAATGTAATTCATACATTCATATTAAAGTGCAATTTCAGAATATTTATCTTTCTAACATTTTAACTCGTCACAACTATGTTGATCTATGGAAGCTTTTCATTAAACCTTCGAAATAAAGAAATAAAAACTTAAACAAAACAAAATGATTCTTTACCTTTTTTAAAGACCAATAAATTAAAATTAATCTCCTCATCATCATTATAATAATATTTACATTATATATTTAATTAATATTAAGATAAATATAATAATAAAATTATATTAATTAATAATCTAGTTGTTCATCTTTTTTTTAATATATTACAAAGTCATACTACATAAGTTAGTATACTAATTTAATTCATAATATTTCCAAAACATTGAAATTAATAATGTGACAATATAATATGATAAAATATATAATATTTTCAAACATTATTACATTTTAATAATAATATTATAACAACTATTATATATAATTGTAAGGTTTTTATTTTAGTTTTTTTTTTTCAGGAGGAAAAAATCAGTCCTTGTTATTCTTTATTAAGAATCAAAGGGCCTAGTTAACAGCTGCACAAATGGGAATACATCAGCATAGATACATCAAGATGTAACTGGATCACATCCAATTGTAGCCGGAGGGAAAGGAGTGCAATAACAAGTGGTCCCATGAGAAATCTGCCTCATCATGAAATTGATCTATTCTCATCATTCCAATCTATCGGGAAACATGGGACCAGAGCAACAGTCCAAAAGAAACACTCAGACAACATACAGTACATAGCCAGAAAAAAGGGGAGAATACCCCAGTACACTCTCAAAGGAGCTGGAAAGAGTCACTAGTGACCAAATGGTCATCAAAAATTTCAAAAAAACACCCAAAACCGGGAGAGTATGTGAGTGCTTTTTTTGAAAGACGGTCTGCAATCCCGTTATGTTCCCGATAGATGTGAATGATGGAGAGATCTTTGAAGCTTTTAATAAGCTTTTGAGATTCCCTACACCAGTGAAGGAGTTCTGGTGGGGAAAGAGCAGAAATACCTTTAGCCGAGTTGATAATGACCTGTGAGTCACCGTAAATGCGGGCTAAAGGGATACCCATCATTTGGGATGTGTGCAGAACTGCCCAAAGGCCGAGAAGTTCTGCTTTTGTATTTGTTCCCTGTCCGACCCCCAGCGCAAATTCAAGATGGTGATTCTCATTGAGAAATAAACAAAAACCAATGCCCGCAGCTGAAGAAGAAGATGCTCCATCGAAGTAACCACATGGGAAAATCATGAGTGTTCTAGGCCCGATCTGTCTCACTAATTTAATTTGCCTTCCCTTTGTGACAGGCCGAGAGAAAGAAATATGAACAACATTTAAAATCTGGTGCATAACACACAAAATATTAACCTTATAACCATCAAAAACAGCTCTATTACGATCCTTCCAGACAGCCCAAATCGCAAAATGAGGGATGTAAAACAGAGCCGAGCTACGGTGATAGGAAGCGACCCATTCTTCAAAGAAAACAGAAATAGAGTCCGCTACAGGAGGAATACACAGCTGCAACTGATCACATACAACCCCCAAAATACATCTCCATATTGGACAGCTTGAAAAAATATGGTGGATAGTCTCATCATTTGCAAAACACATGGAGCAAATACCAGGCCCTATTTTCCCTCTCTTCTGTAAATTGTCCTAGGTAATTATTTTATTTTTCAAAACCAACCATGTAAAACAACCAATATTCCTTGGAAGGAGATTCGACCAAAGAGTGTTGAATAGTCGACTACCCAGGTTTGGTTGATATGAATTGACAATACATTCATACACTTTGTCAGCAGAGATTAAACCACTAATCTTATTAAATTCCCAGATCAGCGAATCAGATGAATTAGTTAATCGTATGCCATTCAGATCCAAGCACCTGGTAAAAGAGTTCCAGATATTTTTCCAATCACCTTCCAGATATAATTCATCAGTAGTAAACCAGTAATGATGAGCATCTGGTAAAGAATTATGCGCCTGTGCAAGAGTAATAATTCCCAGGTCCTCCAGATAAGTTCTCAGATCTTCTAGAAAGTGAAAAGAAACAGGATTACCAATCACAGGATCAGTACCAATCATAATATCATTACCATTTCCCACTTGCCAAGTAAGATGGGATCCCATCGAGGGAAGAGTTTGAATAAACCCCCTCCAGATAGCTGATACACCGGAGCCAAGTGGTGACAGTGGACTGCCTCAAATATTTAGAGATAAGAACACGATGCCAAAGACTATCACAGAAGAGGACTCTTCAAAATGTCTTTAGACGAAGAGCAATACTGAACCAATGAAGATTTTTGATTCCCCATCCTTCAAATTTCTTTGGCCAAGATAAGTCCGACCACCTAACAAGGTGGTATTTACGAGTATGCTCAGAAATATGGTATGTCTAGGATCTTCGAACTGAACAAGATGAATATATCCTTGAACCCTTGACTCTTTAACCAGAGTGATTGGGAGAAGAAAATCCCCCCCACATCCAACCCAAGCATATGCTCCAATTTTGATTTGTTACATGAACCAATTGTCCAAAAAAGCCAATTCCCAATGAAAGAAGGATAGCCTTTTATGGAATTTTTGATTTGTTACATGAACCAATTGTCCAAGAAAATCAATTCCCAATGAAAGAAGGATAGCCTTCTATGGAATTGATACCCTCTTTATGCCAATGTTCATCAATAATACTAATCATACTAATGTTCATCAATGAAAAATTCAAAGTTGAGTTAGTGTAGGATCTATGGTTAGCAATGACTTTTTTATGGAAGCTAATTGCATTGGTTGGGAATTGGCACATGCTTTGTCAAATAATAATGCTTTTAATAGAGTACCTGAGAAGGGAAAGTGTTTTGGTTACTTTAGTCTATTATATTTATATCACTCTATTTCTTTGCAAAGGTGTCTTGCTTCAATTTTGTTTGGATTTCGATGTCGGAAACAACAAAGATTATAGACCAGCCATAGCTAGTCATCCTCTTGTTAAAGGAAATCCCAGGGATAGCTTGTATGAGATTGAAAAAGTGTTAAGTTACCTTGCGAATGAGCTAGAAGGAATGTACAACGATATTGAGTACATTAAGCGCAAGCTTGAGAAATAAATGCAAAAGCATCACAGCATGGAAGCTTGGCTGGAAGAGAAAAAGAAAAAATATGAGAAGGCGGCTAATAACTTGAATAATGAAGAGGTAGATCATTCAAAATTCATGGTAGGATCCTATTTTTCCTTCATTAGATTTATAAAGAAATATGTTGTTGAGTTTGAAATTGTATTAGAGAGATATCAAGAAAATGATGTTGAAATTGAAGAGATATCCATAAAGGTGACCCACACAA